>JAJOOS010005110.1:0-34221 GCA_029582725.1 Solanum chiquidenum | reverse complement strand
TAATCGAATATAATTGTGAGTTAAAGTAAAGTCTAAACCATTTTCCTCGTGGGATCGACCCCAACCTACAAGTTGGGTTCTGTACTTGATAACGATCGCTTATGCTTCTGTAAGGAGGTGTAATTTGAGCGTATCAATGCACCGGCTAGGAATATCGGCGTTCCTTCCTTAGACCCAGTGTTAGCTCAACAAATCATGTCTTTTCTAAAATGATTGGTTGGTCCTGGAATCCTCCAGTAGTGCAAGCTACTCAACCCCCAACCAACCGCCCCATTATTGTTACTAGTCCCAGGGAAGATGCAGCATTAGGAACTGATGCCTTTTTCCATACGTTGTTGGGTCCCATAATTACTGGTAATGAGCATGAGATGTTTATTAAGTTCTTGAAATTAAAGATGCTTGTGTTCCATGGTTCTGAGAGTGAGATGCCTATGAGTTCATCCTGGATTGTTATGAGATGCTTCATAATTTGGGTATTGCGCATCAGCATGGAGTACAGTTTGTGACTTTCCAGCTTCAGGGCGAGGCTAAGCAATGGTGGAGAGTATATGTGAAATACTGATGAGTCTGAGATTTGGACTCATTTAGGGCATTATTTATATAGGTTTAGTGTCCTCAAATGCTTATTTTGTGCCATTAATTGATGAAAACCCCTTGATTTCCAGGTATATGGATTGAGGAACAAAGCAAGGACATAAATTTGCATAAAGGAACAAAGCGAGCTGAGAGAATGAAGAAAGGCAAGCCTGGTGATCGCCAAGTCCACTTGGCGAGTCGCCGAATGAATATTTGACTGCCTAAATTTCCAGTGTGCCAAGCCTGAAGGAAAGAACCAAGTTGGCGAGAGAAAGAAACTGTCGGCGGATCGCCGAATGGTTCCGCGATGCAATGTTAGATCGCCCAAAGTTACAGACCTTGAGGTTGTTGAATGCCAAGGTAGAAGGGTGATGAAGGTGACCAAAGGGTGGCTCGCTGAGTGGTTCGGCGAGCCTGGCTTACTTCGCCGAGTGACTCTTCGCAACACATTTGTGGCGACTATAAATACATTTTTGAATATTTAGTTTCATATCAACTAGTATCTGAATTCTTTTTTTTTTTGAGTCTATTATTGAGCTTTGAACTGTGAGACAGTTTTCTCTAGTTTTTCCTAAGCTTTGAAGAATTAAAGTTTTTCACTTTTGAGAAATTGGAAGTGGGTCTTTGAGATTCTTCGAATTGGAGCATTGTAAGGATGAATCTACACTTACCAGGTGATGGATAATCAATTTGGTAACTGTTTTTATCTTTTTATAATGTTTAGCTAAAACCCAATTCTTGGTTTGTGAATTGTGATTATGTGATTATAGACTGATTTAGCTTATGGGTATTGTTATTTGTTAGTTTAAATGCTATTTAGAAGTGAGTTCAATCAATAATTGTGGTTTAAATTAAGAATTGATGTTGCAAATATAGTTCTACCATTGTGTTTTTGGCTTGCTCGAGAGAGAGGTTTTAAAACTAAACTTATTGATTGATGGTCTGTGGGTATTGAGTTGACCTAGGTTCAGCTCGAGAGAGTGAGTCCTAAACCCTTTTCCACACATTCAGCTCGAGAGAGTGAATGGACTAAGGTATGGGTTGTTCTTATTTTGCATGCTTGTTGATGTGCGAGAGAAATCAACTTGATTCGGGGTAAATTGTTTGAGAGAAAATTTATATCCTCTATTGCCTAGCTTACTCACCAATATCTAGCTATTTTCTAATAGTTTCAATTACCCATTTGTCTATATTAGCCTATAATCAAATCACATCCCAAGAACCCGTTTCATTATTGTTATTTCATATTGTTTGTAGTTGATAATTCCAAACCAAAACCCTCCATTTGACATTCTTGTCACTCCCTAATTTGAATGATGTTTTTATTCGATAATTTTTATTCATATGGCTGATTTGAACATGTTCATACTTCCCTATTGAATCTCAAACACGTACCGCTCCCTGTGGGATTTGACCCCAACTTATTTAGTTGGGTTTTATACTGACTAACGATCGTTGACTCTTAGAATTGGATGAAGTGTCTTTGATAGTGTTATTGAAATCAAATACAGATCGTCAATCCTACCCCTACTCACTTAGACCTAGTTTCATGCTCTATTTCTGAAAAAGTATGTGCCCCGAACCTTGAGAGATCGTAAGAAAGAGCATTGGAGAAAGGTGGTATGTATGTGGCTGCTTATGAGGCTAAGTTCCATGCTTTGTCTAGATATGCTACGCAATTGGTGACTATTGAGGAAGAGAGGATCTATCTATTTGTCAAGGGACTGAACTCTGAGTTACAAATATTGTTTGTGCACATGACTTCTGCTGGGAAAAGTTTAAATGAGGTAACATATTTTGTGAAGAAAGTGGAAGGAGTGAGGCGTGATAGGCAGGCTAAGGCACTGGCTAAGAAAGCTAAGAGCACAGGTAACTTTCAAGGTTCCTACTTCAGAGGTTCAGGAAGGCAGACACTTGCAACCCGGCTAATTCAGTTTGTTATACCCAGTTCTACATGTAATTACTCGGGAACTTCACATCAGAACTTTATTCAGGATAGCCAGGGAGCCTCACCATCGGCGGAAAGCAGACCATCTTTTGATCACACTTGTTATAATTGTGGAGAACCTGGATATATGAGGAGAGATTGTCCCCACCCGCGGATGTTGGACCCCGCGCAATAGCAGACTAGAGCAGTGGTACCCGCTGGCAATGGTAATAATGGTCGAGGATGTACATAAGGTGGGTGAGGAGGAAATCAATGAGGTCGTGGAGGTTGAGGAAATAGTAATGTAGGCAGAGGTGCAGCACAACCAGGCAAGTAGGTCGCCCGTCAAGATGACAGGGCTCAGTGTTATGCCTTACCAGGAAAGAGCGAGGCAGAGTCATCTAATGCAATGATCACATGTACTATTCTTGTATGTGACCAGATGGCTACTATTTTGTTTGATCTGTGTTCTACTTATTCTTATGTGTCTGTTCAGTTTGCCTTGGGATTTGTTATGATTTGTGATGTACTTGATGCCCCCATCCATGTTTCTGCCCCAGTTGGAGAGTTTGTCATAGTCACGCATGTCTATCGTTCTTGTCCTATCTTGTGTATGGGTTTCAGACTTGGGCTGATTTGGTCATTTTGGTTATGACTGACTTCGATATAATCTTAGGCATGACTTGATTGTCCCCCTATTATGCTCTGCTTAATTGCAATACTAAGTATGTGACTCTAGAGATCCCAGGTAGGGAAAAGTTAGAGCGGAAAGGAGTGTACATGCCTAAGCCAGCCAAGATCATATCCTCCGTTTGGGCTAGGAAACTGGTGGGGCAGGGTTGTTTGGCTTATTTGGCTCATATTCGGGATGTTGAAGTGAAGTCTCCCTCTATTGAGTCTATTTCCATGGTTTTAGAATTTAGAGAAGTGTGTCCTACTAATTTGTCTGGTATGCCTCCGGATAGAGATATAGATTTTTGTATTCACTTGGAACCTAGTACTCTCCCCATTTTTATCCCTCCGAGCATGGCTCCGGCGGAATCGAAAGAGCTTAATGCTCAAATCCAAGAGCTTCTTGATAAAGGATTCATTTTTCCTAGTGCTTCACCATGGGTGCTCCTGTCTTATTTGTTAAGAAAAAGATGGTAGTATGAGAATGTGCATAGACTATCGCCAATCGAATAGGGTCACCATTCAAAACAAGTATCCACTACCTTAGATAGATGATTTGTTGACCAGTTGCAGGGTGCATCCATTTTCTCTAAGATTAATCTAAGATCTCGTTATCATCAGTTAAATATTAGGCCTGAGGATATACCAAAAATGACATTCAGAACCTGCTATAGGCACTATGAGTTTCTAGTTATATCGGTTGGGTTGACAAATGCTCCTACAGATTTCATGAGTTTGATGAATTTTGTGTTCAAACCATTTATGGATTCGTTTGTTATTGTATTAATTGACGACATTTTGGTTTATTCAAAGAGTAAGGAAGAGCATGCCGATCATCTTCATATTGTTCTGGGTGTTCTTGGGAGACAAAAGTTGTATTTTAGTTTCTCTAAGTGCGAGTTCTAGTTGAATTCAGTTGCTTTTTTGGGGCATGTATTTTCAAAGGAAGGGGTAATGGTAAATCCCCAAAAGATTGAAGCAGTTAAGATTGGGTGTGTCCTAGCTTTGTGACTAAAGTTAGGAGTTTTGTGGGGCTCGCTAGCTACTATCGCCAGTTTGTGAAAAACTTTTCTTGTATTGCCACACATCTGACAAGGTTGAACAAAAAAGAGGTACCTTTCGAATGGACTAAAAAATGTGAAGAGAGATTTCAAAAGCTTAAGACTCTTCTAACCACATCACCTATTCTAGCACTACCGTTGAAGGTAAAGATTTTATTGTTTATTGTGGCGCTTCACATTCGGTTCTGGGTGTTGTGTTGATGCAAGATACGAATTTCATAGCTTATGCATCGTGGCAGTTGAAGGTACATGAGAGAAATTATCCAACACATGATTTAGAGTTGACAACGGTAGTGTTTGCTCTTAAGATCTGGCGGCATTACCTCTATAGTGTCAAGTGTGATGTGTTTACTGATCATCGTAGTCTACAACATGTATTTACCTAAAAGGATCTGAATTTGAGACAACGAAGGTGGTTGGAGTTACTAAAGGATTATGATGTGACCATCCAGTATCATCCGGTTAAGGCTAACGTGGTAGAACACGCATTAAGCTGAAAGGTGGTGTGTATGGGTAGTCTAGCTTGCTTGAGTGTATCCAAGCGACCTTTGGCTAAGGAAATTCAAACCTTAGAATCTAAGTTTATTTAGTTGGGCAACTCACATAGAGGTGGGGTATAAGCTAGCATTGAGGTTAGGGCCACCTTCATTGAACAGATCAAGGCCAAACAGTTTGAGGATGAGAATTTAAATGAGCTTAGTAAGAAGACAGTGTCTGGTAAGGCACAAGATATGGTTCTTGATGCAGGGGGTGTGCTCAGTTTCGAAGAAAGGATTTGTGTTCCTCGAGTTGATGACTTGATTCAGAAATTGTTGACTAAGTCTCATGGTTTGCTGTATTCTAATAATCCGGGTGCGACCAAGATGTACCGAGATTTGAAGCGACTTTACTGGTGGCCTGGAATGAAGAAAGACATAGCCGAGTTTGTGGCCGAGTGTCAAAACTGTCAGCTGATAAAATATGAGCACCAAAGACCTGCAGGTTTGCTTTAGAGAATGCCAATTTTGGAATGGAAGTGGGAAAAAATAGCTATGGATTTTGTGGTTGTTCTCCCCAAGACTTTGAGAAAGTTTGATTCTATATGGGTAGTGGTTGAAAAATTGACTAAGTCAGCCCATTTTATTCTGGTCATAATAGATTATAATGCTTAGCAGTTGGCTAAGATTTATATGAAATACATAGTGAGGCTGCACGGGGTGCCCTTTTCTATCATCTCAGACCATGGTATGTAGTTCACATCCGTGTTTAAGAGGAAATTTCATGTTGAATTGGGCACTCAACTCACTTTTAGTGAAAATTTTCATTCACAAACGGACGGGTAGTCAGAGAGGACTATTCAAGTGTTAGAAGACATGTTGAGGGCATGTGTGATTGACTTTTGAGGACATTGGGATACGTTCCTACCCTTGTGTGAGTTCTCGTTTGAGGCACTTTATGGAAGAGGATGTAGATCACCCATAGGATGGTTTGAGGCTTGAGATGTGAAACCTTTGGGGGTTGACTTGGTGAAGGATGCTCAGGATAAGGTAAAAAGCATCCAAGCTAAGCTCTTAGCCGCCCAAAGTCGAAGAAAAAGTATGCAGACCATAAGGTAAGGGACATGGCATTTCAGACTGGGGAGAAAGTTCTTCTTAAGGTGTCACCCATGAAAGGGGTGATGAGATTCGGCAAGAAAGGTAAGCTTAGTCCTCGATACATTGGACCTTTTGAAGTTATTGACTTTGTAGGGCCAGTGGCTTATAGATTGGCATTACCTCCTAGCTTATCTCGAGTTCATCCAGTGTTTCATGTGTCCATGTTGAATAAGTATCACGGGGACGGGGATTACATCATAAACTGGGACTCAGATTTCTTAGACAAGGACCTTCAGTATGAGGAGGAACTGGTTGCAATTCTTGATCGCGATATCCGAAAGCTGAGGACCAAGGATATTAAGTTTGTGAAAGTTCAATGGAAGCATTGTCCGGTTGAGGAAGCCACTTGGGAAACCGAGAAGGACATGCGAGACAAGTATCCAAGTTATTCAATGATTCAGGTACTACTCTACCCTTACTTTAGCTAGTCTTTCCTAGTTGATCACTCGGGGATGAGTGATGGGTAAATTGGTATCTATTGTAATGACCTAATTCCGTCATTAGGGAAAAGCCAATGGGGAAAGAATTGGGGTCAGAAAACCTTAGAATAGTAACTTGGGAATTCCTAGCCTAGTCCAGATTTGGACGAAATCTGAGTCAGTTAGGTTTAGGGAAATCTGGTAATGAATTAGAAATATAATTATGAATTTGATCATATTAGTAGATATCTAAGATGTTAAGTAAATCATACGACTTTACGGAATCAAATTCGGGCAAGTAGAACTCCCGAAACTGATCTTAGCGTGAATGAGTAGTTTTTGAATGTCATAGGTTGAAGGTGTGTTGTGAAATGGGAGTTTGGAATGGAAATTCCAACTCTCTGTTTTCGTGCAAGCCGCCACAGCGGGAATTATCCCGCTAGGGCAGGGCCGCTGTGGCGTGATGGGGGCAGCCATAGCGGGCCAATCGCAACTTAAGTCAGAATTAAACTCCAAAAATGTCATTATTCTACAAACTTCGTTCTTAATAGTTAGGAGACGACGCCAAGCGATTTCTTGGTAATTTTCCATGACTTTTTGTGCTAAAGGTAAGGATTTTACTTCCTGAATCCATTTTTCAATCCGTAGAACGCAAATTATGGGTATTTATCATTGGTGAAGGGTTTTGGCCTGAAGTTTATGGTGGGAAAAATCCCTAGTTTCACCTTAGGATCATGTGTTTGGTCTTGGGTTATTGGGTTTGTTATAATCCGGTTAAATTAGACCTTAATTATTGATCCTTGCCTTAAATTATTCGTTTGTAGACCAAGACCAAGCGGAAAGAATCCGGAAAGAGAAAAATCAAGTTTCTTAGGTGGATTAACTCTTGGGTTCGAGGTAGGTGATGGTTTGATTTCATGCATTGTAATGCACGCACGTATGCGAATGTTGCACTATTGATCACACCTAATGCAAATGAGTATGAATGAATGGTTGTATGCCATGAATCAACACTTGATTGTATGATTATGAGAATGTACATTGTGATTGTGATTGTGGCTTGTTGAATGGATCAGGTGTTACGTTATGACATACTAACTAGGATTGCATGTCACGTACCGACATACATATTAGATCGGGTGTTACGTTCCGGCACACTAATTTGGATCGGTTGTCACGTTAGGCACACTAACATTTTGGGTATGGGTTCCATGATAGGACCATTGAATTATCGTAATTACTTGTTAAAGAGAATGTGGAATTGTAAGTTTTTCATGATTAATAATCGCTATATGTGTATATATTCTGTGAATGTCATGTTTACTATGTTGTGACTTCTTATGTATGTCCGCTTATTGGAATAGCCGCGGAATCCTACTAGTACATTGTGGTAGTGTACTTCACTTGCTCTTTCTTTGTTGAGTACAGGGCATCTTTATGTGGCTACTGACAGACCTCATTTAGGAGATCACTGATCGAGATCGAATTCAAGGGTGAGCCAGCTTTTCCAGGATGTCATGAGTTATCTTTTTGTTTAGTCCATTTTCTTCGGACTTAGACTAGTACTTTGGATATCGTTTGTTTAGTTTCGGGGTTGTACCCCTTGTTCTGAGACTTGTCGTTAGTAGAGTTTTGGTACATTGACTTTCGGGTTCTAGTGGTTGTTCTTTCGCATTAATTTAGTTAGTTTTATTTAAACCTTTGGAGTTTATTGGAACTCTATATGATTTCTACATTTAAACCTGCTTCCGTATCTTTAAATGTTTAACTTTTGGGTTAGCTGATTAGTATTAATGGTTCTCCCACCGGAGGAATAGTGTGGGTGCCAATCACGACGGTCTGGATCGTGACAGTATGTCGACATCTCCATTTCTAAACCATCTCAAGTCTTTCATCATCTTCATCACTATTCTTGCAAAACAAAATAGTTATTGAAATAGTCAAAAAAGAAAATACAATACCAACATAAATTAGGAACTTTAACCTTAATTTAAATACCAATTGAACTAATAAATCACATAAAATGGATCATTTTAATATTTGCTTTAAAATTGAATAGAAAAGGGCTAGATTATAAAAATAAGGGAAAAGGGACAAATATACCCCCGAACTTCTGAAAATGATATGTCATTACCCTTCGTTATACTTTTCATCCATCAAAGCCCTTGCCGTCCAATAATCAGTACATATTTACCCCTCCCACTAACAAAACACTTATTGTGTACACGTGACGCAATCCTACGCCACAACCCGAATTGATCAATTTTTTAACCCAAATTTCAAAACCCACCCATAACCCATTTAACCCACCCGATTTACCCACAAATAAACTCCTAAAATCTTAAACAAAAATGGAAATCCTTATTGAATTCATCAACATGAACCCTGATAGTATCCTTATGAACATTAACATCATTTTTAATCTTCTTTGCATTTTGGTAATCCATATATTGGCACCGCCGGCCACGGCGGGGGAGGTGGCGGCGGAGGCCGATACCCAACCCATTCGTTATTACTGTGAGGATGATAATAAGGCGGATACTGATTTTGATAGATTACGGATCTAGTACCACAACTGAACTGATTGGAATTAAAATGGTAATTCGAATTGGAAGGAGGAGGAAAGTTGGGTGGGGGAGGAGGAGTTAGTAAAGGATAAGTATTTCGGGAAAGGGGAGGTGTTGTAGAAGTTGCAGGTAAGGAGTAGGTTGGGTGGGGAGGTGGTGGGGAAGGGAAGGAAAGGGTGGATCAATAGAAGAACACGGCGGCGACAACAGCGGAGGAGGAGAGTGGTGGAGGTGATGATTTTGATGCCTTTTACTCCATAAAATTTCCATTTTTTCTTCCTTGCAGGAACTAGAGGAACAGTAGAAGAAGAATTTTGAAGAAATCAACAGAAGAATCAGAGAAGAAGAATTACAGAAGAAGAATGATGGAAAATATGGGACCCACATTGTTAAGGAAAAGTGATTAGGAAGTTAACTTGTTAAAAAAATAATTTCAAAAATTAAGTTTTACCAAAACAATTCATTAATTAATAGGAGTATTAAAATAAAATTTTTATTATAATAATATTTTGTAAAATGCGTGTAAAGTTTAACATAAATAAATAAACTTTAGGATTTTTCTAAAGGATTTCAAAGAGTTTGTTTGTGGGTAAATTGAGTGGGTTAAATGGGTTATGGGTGGGTTTTGAAATTTGAGTTTAAAAAATTGATCAATTCGGGTGGTGGCGTAGGATTGCGACACGTGTACACAATGAGTGTTCCGTTAGTGGGAGGGGTAAATGTGTACGGATTACTAGACGGCAAGGGCTCTGGTGGACGAAAAGTATAACGGAGGGTATTGACATATCATTTTCAAAAGTTCGGGGATATATTTGTCCTTTTTCCCTAAAAATAAAAAAGAAAATAGCATATGAACTAAATAATTATCATAGTAGTATTTATATACTTAAAATATTGAAAGATTACATACATGATCCACTGAAATGAAATTCCTCAGAATTTCTCCATTTCTCTATCATCAATTTATTTTTCTTCTTCGTCGCATTGGAGAGGTGGTGATCACTTCAATCATAAAAAATAATTGCAGACCAAACAATTTAGATAGTGTTATTTTTTCTCAACACATGTCTGAAATCCTATTTTTGAAGAGGTAATTTAAAGAAGGTATGAATGATAAAGTTAAGAATAATATTTTTTTCAAAGACGTGCTTATAAAATTTAGATTATTATTAAGGATAAGGTTAGTTATTTTTTTAATTTTTAATTTTAAATTAATTTTTTTGGTAGTTGATTTTGTGCATTTTTCAAGGACACACCTTTTATCATTTTATTTTTTGGATTGACAGTTTTGTTCTTTCTATTTTTTAAGATTTGTTTATTAATAAGTATATACTATTAGATATTGGTTATTTTTAAGTCTATTGTATTTTTTTTGTTATTTTTCATTTGAATATATTTACTCTAACTATTTTGATTTTGAGTGAGAAAGTAGTACGTAGTGGAGTCATATTAATGTCTAGTTTTGGTTTTTTTTTGTGTATTTTTTATTTGTTTCTTTATTATTTTTAAAATAATTAAATAAACTTCAATCAATAGAGATAAGTATTCTAATTATGATAAAAATAAGAGTCCAAAATAACATAAACTTTAGCCACGTGCATAATTAGTTATCTTTTAAAAAATAAAAAAATAGTTATATTAACTATAGTAACTATCTTTAAAAAGATAAATAGTATATGTAGTTAAACGTTTTAAATTTTACTGATTTGTAATTTAAATTTTTAGTCTAAAATTTTTTAAATTTCATTTTTTTCAATTAAATAATTGAGAAATTTTGTGGTGCTGACATGTGGCACCATATATATATAATTAGAATAAAATTAATGTAAACAATAGTATTTGGCCCATATTACCTAGTATGCAAAATATAGTACAAATATATATAGATAGATGGGAAAAGGTAGAAGTACCTCCCTAGACTATGACCCAAATCTCAGAAACACACCTTAACTAAACTAAGGTCCTATTATCCCACTGAACTCATATTTTTTGTAATTTTGTACACCTTTTTGGCTTACGTGGCATCCAAATATCTCCCACGCGCCTCAACTGCGTGGAGTCACGGGGTGTGTCGCATAAGCCAAAAGGTGTACAAAATTAGAAAAAGAATGAGTTCAGGGGTAATAGGACCTTAGTTTAGTTAAGGTGTGTCTCTGAGATTTCGGTCATAGTCTAGGGAGTACTTGTGTCTCTCCCTAGATACATAGATAATAAAAATATAGAAAATTATTAATAAGTTAAATAGATTTGAGCTTTAAAGAACTGTTAAAAGATAATTAATATAAACAAACAAGAAAATATAAAATAACTATCACAATTTAATATTTTTTTAAAAAACTAAAAGTTTAAGGAAAATAATTTTTTCCCCAAAATATCTATTAAAATTAAAATAAAATGTAAAACTTTAATAGCAATAATTGCCTAAGGTATGTCCACATCTTCATTTCTAAACCATATGAAGTCTTTTATCATCTTCGTTACTATTCATATATGTTTTATTCTTGCAAAACAAAATAGTTATTGAAATCGTCAAATAAAAAAATACAAAACCAACATAAATTAGGAACTTTAACCTAAATTTAAATACCAATTGAATTAATAAATCACATAAAATGGATCATTTTAATATTTGCTTTAAAAATGAATAGAAAAGGGCTAGATTATAAAAATAAAAAAGAAAATAGCATATGAACGAAATAATTATCACAATAGTAATTTATGTACTTAAAATATTGAAGGATGACGTACATGATTCACTGGCATGAAATTCTTCAGAATTGCTCCATTTCTCTATCATCATTTTTTTTTCCTCGTCGCATTGGAGAGGTGGTGATCCCTTCAATCATAAAAAATAATTGTAGACCAAACAATTTAGATAGAGAGCATATATAAACGTACGATAAATTAATATACTAACTCTTTCTTTTATGATCCTAGTGAGTACAATCATAGTTTTGTTTGGATGTTATTTTTTCTTAACACATGTCTGAAATCCTATTTTTGAAGGGGTGATTTTAAGAAGGTATGAATGATGAAGTTAAGAATAATATTTTTTTTCAAAGACATGCTTATAAATTCATTTTTTGAATTTTACATTTTAAATTAATTTTTTAAGTAGTTGTTTTTGTGCATTTTTAAAGGACCCACGTTTTATCTTCTTTTTATTTTTGGATTGACAATTTTTTTCTTTCTATTTTTAAAGTTTTTTTATTAATAAGTATATTAGATATTGGTTATTTTAAGTTTATTGTATTTTTTTGTTATTGTTCATTTGAATATATTTACGCTAAATATTTTAATTTTGAGTGAGAAAGTAGTACGTAGTGGAGTCATATTAATGTCTAGTTTTGGTTGTTTTTTTGAGTATTTTTTATTTGTTTTTCATTTGTTTCTTTATTATTTTTAAAATAATTAAATAAACTTCATTCAATAGAGATAAGTATTTTAATTATAATAAAAATAAGAGTCCAAAATTAGGGTTGTTCATGGTTATGGTTAAAAAACCGAACCGCAATCCGAACCAAACCGATAAAAAAAACTGATATTTGGTTGGATTTGGTTTTACATTTTGAAAAATCGATACTATTTGGTTTGGTTTTGGTTTTACTAAAAAATATCCGCAAAAATAACCAAACTGAACCTAAAAATTATATATAAAAAATTTATAATTATTTATATATCATTCATAAATAAAATATAAATATTTTATTAAATTTTAATCAACTTAAGTCTTAAGTTTTATCATTTTCTCAAGCCCAACACTTAAATTTCAGCCCAACTATTAAAACCTTAATTCTAACTCCACCAAAATTTATTATTTAAGTGATTTTTACCTACCCTACCTAACAAATTCATAGTGCAGTTTTTTAAATCCTCTTTCAATTGTTTTATGACTAGTATTGCTTAATTAAATTCACAATAGTTTTTCTATGAATTGTTTATGTACTATGTATTTGTGTCTATTGATATGCATATGCCCTCAAAAATTATATACTTTCAAACCGAACCAAACCAACAATAACCAAACCGACGATTATTTTTTTGATTTGGTTTGGTTTGGTTTTAGAAATTTAAAAACCGATTAATTTTGGTTTGGTTTTATTTTTAACCAATAATCGATCCAAACCGAACCATGAACACCCCTATCCAAAATAACATAAACCTTTGCCACGTGAATAATTAGTTATCTTTTAAAAGATAAAAAATAAAATAAAATATAGTTATATTAACTATGGTAACTATTTTTAAAAAGTTTATGTTAAATAGTATATGTAGTTTTTTTTTAAAAAATGTTTTTAAATTTAACTGATTTGTAATTTAATTTTTTGGTTTTTGATTTTTTTAAATTTCATTTTTTTCAATTAAATAATTGAGAAATTTTGATGTGCGGACATGTGGCACTTTTTACTTCTCCTATTATATATAGATAGATTATGAAAAAATAATTGATTTATACTTTTTTAAATTAATATATTTCAATTGAATTGATCATAAAAACTAAAGTATGAAGTTTCTAGGAACATCGTGAAATGCATGTTTGATTAAAAATTAATATATAAATAAAATGTCATAAATTATTAAAATGTTCGACAAAAATATAATCTAATTAAAAAATGACTTGCAATGTGAATTGAATATTACGAAAACAAATGAAACTGAAAACATAACATAAGTTATAAATTCAAAACAAAAAAATTAACATAATACTTTTATCGCAAATTTCAACATAGCATACATAAATATGATTTATTTTTATTTTTATAAAAAATGTAAGCCTATAACCTTACTTAACAATAAATTCTATTTTAATTTAAAAATTAGAATAATAATAAAAGTATGCTTATGAGAAAATAAGTCTGGCATAAAAAAAATGATAATACAAAAAAATTACATAGAATCACGTGAAGTAAGGTTGAGAATGAGAAGAAAATGAAATATCATATATAAAAGGAAACCCTAGGCCTGCCTACATGGCACCACCAGAAAGTAGAATTCCCTTTTAATTTATTCATTTCCAAAACTAGTCTTCCCTTTTCATGAAAAATTGTGACTTTTATGAAAAGTTCTTTCTTTTATGAAGACTTGTGAATTTTATTAAGGGTTGCGACTTTTATGAAAAGTTGTGACTTTTATGAAAGTTTGTGACCTTTCCGAAGGGTTGTAAATTTTCCAAAGAGTTGTGACCTTTCTGATAAGGCACAATAAGCATTTGTTTGCACTACCCTTTGTTATCTATAAATAGAGGGATTTTCTCTAATTTTAAAACAACAAAAGATTTGGACTTCTTCTTCTGCACAATTAAATATTCGTGCACTTTACTCCTGTTGAGTGGCTTACTGATATCATTATTTTTGTGTCAATACACTGGTGGATAGAATCGTTCCATCCGGAGAGGATCTATTCTTTTAAACCTCGAGTACTAGAGGAGAATAATTTTCTTATGGGGACACTGTGCATTCAGTGGGCTCAATTTTTTCCTTTCTGTTTTATTCTATTGTTACAGATCCTTGTATGTTTTTTAGAATCATTAATTTATGCTTATGATATTAATTGTTCTTTTTTATTACATGTATTGAACTTTGTTGTTTATGTTTTTGAAAAGTTATTGTTATAAGTATTTTTAATATAGATTAAATAACACACATTAATTGAGTATTCACACAAGTTTTCTCTACTGAAATTATTGAGGGTACAAAAATATCCTTAAAGATTTATACTACCATCTCTTGAAGACAAAATTCAAATTTGGTATGCCATTATAAGGACATAAAGACCTTAAAAACTTTATCGCACCTTGATATGCGAAGTCAACCAGGAAAAGAAAACAAGAATTAATAAACTTTTGACATGGTTCAAGGGTATGCTAGATGACCTATAGAGGAATATTACTAAGCACAAAGACAGTATGGACATATTCTCAAGTTTACTCAAGTTGTAAATACTTTTCTTGAAGTAATAAATGTGTTTCTCGACACTGCGATTGAAACAGAAGTATAGTTTCAAAATGAACTTTATCACTCTGGTATGGTGATTTAAAAAAAAATCCAAACAAACTGAATAGTTTTGTGTAATATTTATCCTTTCAAGTATATTTAATAAGTTGAATTGTAGTCTATTATGATACATTCTCCCTTCAAATTTTCATTTTAATAATTATTTGTGATACATTTAAATGGAGAAATTTAAAATTATACATATAAAGCAAAATGTAGGACTGAACTTTCTACACGTTAGAATTAGAATATTTGTTCACTTTTTTCCTCCTTTCAAAAATTATTTATCCCTTCACCACTTATTATTTATATATTGAAAATTTAATATCTCAGGTTGATGTTCATTTGATTCCCCAAAAATATCAAATAGTAACACTTTTGGAAGAAAAAGGATAAATTATAAAATTAAATTAAAAGATGATTGATTAAAGGATAAATGATAAGATGTTATAATTATCATTTAATTTTACATTATTAATGTACGTAACTATGTAATCTTGTATGTGTTTCAATTAAAATTGTGAACCGTAAGCTTGAATATAGCCCGACAGACTATCTTTTTGAAAAATATGTTAAGCAACATGCCTTTTTCTTCTTGATTGTTAGGAAAGTAAGGTCATCTTTATTATTTTTTGTATATATTTGTGACTTCAAGTTGTCACAAAATTCTGTTGTGAGATTTTAATATGTTTTGTATCAAAATTTTGATGTCACCTACTGTTGGTTGATCATTGCATTAATTTTTTGTAACAACATACTATAATCATAAGAATAACTATGGTTCAATTCTAAATAAGTTGGGGCGGGTGATATGAAATCTAAGCAATAATAAAGACTATTCTGAGACAATGAGGAAAAACTTTTATGATACTAACAATTTTTGGGTGATTTTTAACATATACATGATACGACATACTATAATAAAAAAGACATTGATGGAAGTTCATAAGAAAGGAGTTGAAGGTCCTCCATTTGAATTTAGTTAATTATGTTCTTATATGGACGTGTTGTATAACTTTACTTGGGGTTGGTGTTGTTTGAGGCATTTTGGTCTCTACTTTAACGTCTGATGTTGTTCTTTATAACTTCTAGGAATTTAGAAAATTTCATTACTTCTGACCAACTATTTCCATGGGGATTTTCTTAGACTTCTTTCTTATACTTAAATCTCTCTATTACTCATAATTTTTGTATAACAAAAATGAAAATTGAAAAAATATAGCACTTTAAGATTTCGGGGGAACAATTTGCCTTAAGATAAAATGTTCTTGATAATGTCGTGTATGTATCAAAATTGAGAATATTACTGAATGATCATATGTAAGCTTAATAAAATAGCCCAATCCCGTGCGAAGCACGAGTAATTTACCTAGTAATAAATAAAATAAAAAACAAACTTTTAGAAATTTTTAGAATAATAAAAAAAAAAGAACTTAAAAATAATAGAAATTAAAAAATTAAAACAAAAAATAAAAAAATAATTATAAAGTAATCAGCTGGTAATTACACCTGTAATTACCAGCAATTCGCAACCTCTCTCTGTGCGTTAGAGAGTGTAATTACCCCCTGCCAATTACACCAATTACCTGCTGACCAAGTAATTACTTGTCCAACCAAATAGGAAAGACAGTGTAATTATAATCAATTACACCAAATTCAATTATCAGGGTAGCTTTCCAAACCGGCCTAAATGAAGAGCTACTAAATTAGGCAAAGCAGAAGATCATTCCCTCTTATAATATTGTAACGACCTGTTCCCGTCGTTAAGGAAAAGCCAATGGTGAAGGATTTTGGGCCAGAAAACTTCCAAGTAGTAACTTGGAAATTTCTAGCCTAGGCCAGACTTGGATGAAACATGAGTCAGGTGAGGTATAGGGAAATTCGGTAATGGGTGGATGATTTAATTATGAGTTTGATCACGTGATAGGATAGGACCTGCTGTGGCGGGCCAGACGCGACTTAAACTGGGGAAAAACCCCAAAAATATTATTTTCTGCAATACCTCGTTCTTCAGAGCTAAGGGACGACCTAGGGTAGTTTCTTGACAAATTCCCATGAATTCTCGCGCCAAAGGTAAGTTAGTTACTCCCCCAATCTGTATTTCAAATCTTAGAACGTATAATCTTTGTTAATTATCGTTGGGGGAGGGTTTTGGCCTAAAGTTAATAGTGGGAAACGCCCTAGTTGAGCATTAGAATCATTGGTTTGGCCTTAGGTTGATATTTTGTTATAATCCAAGTAATTTAGGCCTTGTTTATTGATCCTTGCATTAATTAATTATTTTAGACCAAGAACAAGCCGCAAGACTTCAGAAAGGGAAGGGTCAAGTGTCTTAGGAGTATTCAGGCTTGGTTTCGAGGTAGGTGATGGTTCAACTTCCTGTTGTGTTATATATGCTTGTTAATTTCTCCATTGTATGCATGCATGTATGTTAATAGAGAAACATGAATTGAATATAAGGAAATGATTAAATATGAACAATTACATGCCATTAACTTGTTACTTGAGTGTGTGACTTTGTGCACTATTCATTATGGGTGTGATTGTGACTGTGGTTGTGTTGACTGGACTAGGTGTCACGTTCTGACACATATATTGGATCTGGTATCACGTTTCGACACATATATTGGATCGGGTGTCACGTTCCAACACATATATATATATATTGGATCGGGTTTTACATTCCGACATACTAATAGTTTGGGTGTCGGTTCCATGAGAGAACTACTTGTTATTATTACATTCATATTTACCTGTCGGTGATATTGGGAAATTGTATCTTGCTCGTAAAATGATAATTCAATTATGCATTGTGTATATTTGTGTTTACTGTGTTGTAATTACTTGCTTATATTTTGCTTACTGGAGTAGCAACGTGATCCTACCAGTACACCGTGGTTTCATGTACGGATACTGCACTTGCTCTTTGTTTGTTGAGTACAGGGCATCTTCAGGCAGCTAGTGACATACCTCAATTAAGAGATCATTGAGCGATATCGGATTCGAGGGTGAGCCAGTTCCTTCAGGCTGTCATGAATCCATCATTAATTTAGTCCATTCTTTTCGGACTCAGACTACATATTTATACTTTTAGTTATGTTTAGATTTTGGGGTTGTACCCCCTGTTCTTAAACTTGTTGATTAGTAGAGTTTTTGTACAATGACTTTCAGGTCTAGGGGTTGAATTTCCGCGAGGGTCATGCTTGGTTGTTTTGTTACTTTTTGAGTTTATGGGAACTCCTTATTTAATTCGTCATTTAAACCTGCTTCCGTATCTTCAAATGATTTAGTTTCTTTACGTTGCTTAGTCGGGTTGTTGTAGTGGTTCTCCCACTGGAGGGTTAATGTGGGTGCCAATCATGGCTGTCGGGGTCGTGATAAGGTTGGTATTAGATCCCTAGGTTCATTGATCTCATTGTACCAAAATGATTCTAGTAGAGTCTTGCGAAACGGTACAAAGATGTTTGTACTTTTCTTCGAGAGGCTATAGGACTTTAGGAAATCTCTCTTTCTTCTTATCCTTTTCGTGCTATGACTTGATTACAATTTGTATTTGGTGATCCAAATTTGTATCTAATCTCCTTCCCTCTTCTGTCCACGGATGGTTAACACGCAATACAATGGCGTCACACCTGTAGCTCCCATCAATGAGCTAGCAAAGGAGCTCGCAGCAAGAGGCCGCAATCGAGGCAGGGGTAGAGATCGAGGAATGGGCTGAGGCCGAGGAAGGGAAGCACCCACCCAGGGTAGAGCCCCAATTGAGAATGTTCCCAGGGAAGAGGCCCCTTCTGCAACCCAAGAAGAGGTGGAAGAGAATGTGGAGATCAAAGACGAGGATGATGTTGGTCCAGAGGAGGATGCACAGGCTGAGACTACATGTGTTCCTCCCTTAGACTCAGTGTTAGCTTAGTAGATCATGAATTTTCTAAAGGGGTTGGTCCGCTCTGGAGTCCTTCCCATAGTGCAAGCTGCTCAACCTCTAGTCAACCACCATATTGATGCTACTGTTCCCAAGGTGGATGGAGCATTAGGTACTGATGCCTTTTTCCGTCCCCTATTGGGTCCTCTGATGATTGTTACTGAGCACGAGATGTTGACTAAGTTTTTGAAGTTGAAACCGCCTTTGTTCCATGGTTTTGAGAGTGAGGACACCTATGAGTTGATTCTGCATTCATATGAGAGGTTTCACAAGTTAGGCATTGCACCAGCATGGAGTAGAGTTCGTGACCTTCCAGCTTCAACGTGAGGCTAAGCAGTGGTGGAGGGCCTATGTGGAATGCAGATCGCTAGTCTTGCCCCTAATCACTTGGATGCAGTTCCATGCTTTGTTTCTGGAGGAGTATGTGCCCCGGACATTGAGGGATCACAAGAAGGATGAGTTCATGGTCTTGGAGCAGGGTGATATGGCGATAAGTTTCATGCCTTGTCAAGATATGCTTCAAAGTTGGTGACTACAGAGGAGGAAATGATTTGTCTATTCGTCAAGAGATTAAACTCAGAGTTACATGTATTATTTGTTCACATGACCTCTGCAGGTAAAAGTTTTAATGAGGTGAAAAACTTTGTGAAGAAAGTGGAAGGAATTCGAATGATGGGCAAGCCAAGGCGTTGGCTAAGAAGCCCAAGAACACATGTAACTTTCATGGTTCTTACTCCAGAGGTTCAGGTAGGCCGACAATTATAGCCCGGCCAATTCAGTCATCCATGCCCGCGTCTACAGGTGGTTACTCGGGAGCACCACAATAGAATCCTATTCAGGATAGTCAGGGAGTCGCACCTTCATCTGGGAGCATGCCGTCTGTTGACCGCATTTGTTACAATGGTTGGGAACCTGGACATATGAGGAGAGATTGTCCCCATCCGCGCATGTCTGACCCCGTGCATCAGTAGACCAGAGCACTGGTACAGACGTGCATCGGTAGTAATGGCAGAGAACGTCCATAAGGTGGTCTAGGAGGGAATCAGTGAGGCTGTGAAGGCAGGGGAAATGATAATGCAGGTAGGGGAGCAGTTCAGCCAGCTAAGGAGGTTGCCCGTCACCTCCACGAGTTCCTTCTTGACCAGGTAAGGAGGTTGCCCATCACTTCAACGAGTTCATTCTTGACCAATCTACACCTTTGGAGATGGGATGAATCTGAGGATCGGGTGTTGAACTGATATACTTTGTCCTGAAGGTGTGGTATGTTATATTCTAGGTGATTTGATGATCCTCACAAATGTGGGGACCCGGTCCCTGGCAGAGTGCCCTAGTCCAAATTCAAAATGGTGTACATATGTGAAGTTGTCTTAACAGGTTGGTTGGTGAAAAGTGCACCGTACTTCACCAATAGGAAGGGCGGACGAGGTTGTTTGTTTCATTGGTCAAAATTCTTGTTGGTGATTGATATATATACAACAATAAACAAACAACATTATTCATTAAAAAAGAGAAAGAGCTAGCATGTCTTTTCAAGAAATAACTGCAAGGGACCTGGTTCCAGAAAGACTGCGTATGTGAAAAAGTTAAAAGACAACTGTCTAAAACCTATCACATCTGACATGGTTGGTGCAATTTTTTTAAGAATAGTAGGCCTTCAGCCAATTGTGTCATCCCAAGGTGTTTGTGTCAATTTGATATAGTCTCTTATCACAAGACACAAACTTAAGATTTGGCAAACAGAGTTTTGAATTTCCTAAAATTTATAAGCTTACAAAGAGAAGGCCATTTTCAACAGAACACATACACCAAAGGACCTGATAGACAAAAGAAGGGCAATCTTTATCTGTTGATGTTGTTGAACGCTTGTATTGTGCTAAACTTGTAGGATTCGTTTTACTTTTATAAGAAACGTTTCAAACTCTTGTGCGTAGTGAGGATAAGAACATTGTTAGAGTGAACTTTGTGTCTTACAGTTTGAAGTCTATATTAATTAGCGATAGTTAATTTAGTGGGCAATGGATGTATTGCTTTGGCTCAGTAAGTAATATGAGTATTACTTAGTGTGGGGCTAAGAGTTTGGTCTCATTGTTGTGGTTGTAATTTGTATTCGCTTTTGCTTGAGATTATTAAAACAACTGAAAATCCTGTGTGACTGGTCGTGGTTTTACTCCCTTGAGCAAGGAGGTTTCCACGTAAAACTCTCATGCCTAATTTACAATGTGCTATTTATTTTTTGTACTTTGATTCTTTCAAGGGACCTGATCTAGTTATCACTGGTGGACTCATACATTCGAACAAATGGTATCATATCAAGAGTTCTCTATTTGGTTAACACCAAGAGAAAATATCCTGCAGTAATTGCGGCTCCACCAAGTCTAGAAGAAGGTCAATTTACAAAACATCCTCCTCGTTTCAACGGCCATTACTACGGGTAATGGAAGACCAGAATGCAGGTTTATATTATGGCGGAAGACAACGAGCTGTGGGATATGGTGCTTGATGGTCCTTATGTTCATACCAAGGACGTGAAGGAGGGAGATCTAACTCAGTTGGTTCCCAAGTCTAGATGAGAGTATGATGAAGCGGATAGGAAGAAGACCAAAAAGAACTATGAAGCGAAGAACCTTCTAGTCTGTGTAATAGGAGCAGACGAATATAACAGAATCTCTTCTTGCGAGACAGCAAAATAAATATGGGACTGCCTGAAGATAGCCCATGAAGGGCCTACTCAAGTTAAGGAGTCCAAGGTTGACATGTTGACAACTCAATATGAGAACTTCATCATGAATGAAGGTGAAAACATTCATGAGATGCACTCCAGATTTACGTCGATGACAAATGAACTTTGTTGTCTTGGTGAACCCATTCATCCAAGCAAGCAAGTTCGAAAATCCTTCAAGTTTTTCCCAAATCACGAGAAAGCAAAGTGAATGCCATCACTGAAGCAAGAGATATGAGGACTCTCACAATGGATGAGTTGATAGGCAACTTGCAGACCTATGAGTTGAACAAACTATAGGATTCATCCAAGAGGGAAGGAAAGAAAGAAAAAATTGTTGCATTGAAGACATCTCAAAATAATGCTTCTGAAGATGAGGAAGAGATGGCTTATTTGACTAGAAGATTTCGAAAAATGGTCAAAAACATGGAGGATTTCAGAGAAAGGTCAACTACAGTAGAACAACAAATGCAAATGATCTTTGCCACAAGTGTGGAAAGCTAGGACATTCCATGAGAGACTATCCAAGCCACAAATATGAGTTTCAAGACTATGCCAGAGGAGACAAAGAAAAGCGTACGGACCAGGTCCCTGACCATTCTAGGTGAACAGAAAATGTTGATTAGGCGTTCAAGAAGGCCTTTGCACTATGGGGAAATACCTCCAGTGATTATGATGAATTAGGACATTCAGAAGATGACTCTATGATGGTAGTTAATGATGACGAGGACATTTTCAACCCTATTTTCTCATTAATGGAAAAGTCAAATGATGAAGAAGACAAGGATGATGTAACACTTCTTGTCCTTAAAAGTGATATAGATACTTTTTCCATTAAGAGGTTAAGAAAACTCAATGTTGTGTTAATCGACTCAGTTGATGAATTAAAAAAAAGGAATGCCCTTAATGAATATATGGAATTTCGTCAAGTTTAAAAGGTAGCTCTGGTCTCTCAAATGTCTGAAATGAATGAAAGATTAATTGACTTAGAGACTGAAGGCTTGCAATGCAGGGAAGATCTAGAAGCCTCTGAAAATGGGAAAAGAAAATTGAGTAACTTTGAGCTGAATCTTAAAGAAAATCTGAAAACTTCTGAGTCAAAACTAGTCGCCGCTCTTGAGAGAAACATTCAGCTAGAAAGATATTTAAGTCAAGTTAAGGATGAGTTGAGAAAATCTTTGAAATGGACTAATTCTTCAAAGATCATTACAAACTTGGCAAATAAAAAATTCAACAGTGGTAAGGGTTTAGGGTGTAGAAAGATAGAACATCCCTATAACCCTCATAGCTTGTATGTATCAGTATCTAAAAATATGTTATGTACTTAATGTGGGAGAAATGGTCACCTGAAGAGAAACTGTGAATCCTTGAGAAAGACCAAAGAAAACCAAGTAAGGTTTCTTCAATCTAAAAAGAAGAACGTACCTGGTCATAGGTATCGTTTCAGTAAAAACACCTTGCCCCCTTGGACTGGACGATTTCTTCTCAAGCCCCTTTATAGCTTTTGGGAATTCCATCTAAAGTGGGTTCCTAAATCTAACAAGTGATTTTCTTCTGCAGAAGAGATGAGGCAGTCAATGTTGGTTCATGGACAATGGTTGCTCAAAGCATATGACTAGAGAATTTTATAACGTCCTCTCTCTGGAAGCACATCAAGGTGGTGATGTGTCTTGTGAAAATGGTAAGAAATGATTTGTTCTTGGTATTGGAAGGATTGGGAGATATGTGGAACACTACATAGATAATGTTTATCATGTGAATGAGTTAAAATATAACCTGATCAGAGTTGTGATAAAGAGAATGAAGTCATATTTGTGTCCAACAAGTGATTTGTTACAAACCTAATTTCAAAGAACGTCATTATAACGGCTAAACTGCACAAGAACATGTATGCTGCAGACCTCAAATCAATACGAGGTGATAACCTCACGTGTCTAACTTCTCATGGTGATAATGTTGATTTGTGGCATAGAAAGTTGGGGCATGCAAGTTCATCACTGTGGAACAAACTGGTTTCTGGGTGTGGTTTTCCAAACATAAAATTTACAGAAAACAAAATCTTTGATGTGTGCGAAAGTGCAAAGCAAACTAGATCATCTTTCTAACAGAAGATTGGTGTTAGCACCACCAGGCCTCAAAAATTACTTCACATGGACTTGTGTGTTCCTATGAGAATCCAGAGTAAAGGTGGCAAGAAGTACTTTTAGTAATAATGGATGATTTTTCCAGGTTCAGCTGGACCTTGTTTCTGCGATGCAAGGATGAAACTGCTGATGTGTTGATAATATTTGCAAAAGGGATTCATATGAAGCTAAACTACAAGATTGCAGGAATTAGATCATACAATGGTACAAAATTAAAAAATGCCTAAATCAAAGGCTTTTGTGCTGACAATAGAATTCACAACAACTTTTCTTCTCCCATAACCACTCAACAAAATGGGGTCGTCGAGAGAATGAATACAAAACCTGCACAAGAACCCAGTCCTTCCATTGCTTTAGAGAAGAAGCAAACAAAGAAGTTCCTGAGGCAGGTGAATGATTTTTTGAAACAAGAGAGGAGGCTAAGAGGAAATCAGGGTTGAAACATTAGTTTTCTCATCCTATGGATAATCCTGTACATCCTCTTCAATCTGGAATGCACACTAGATCAAAGACAAGAAATCTAGTTGCATTTTCAGCTTTCATCTCCACTGTTGAACCGAAGAATATCAAAGAGGCTCTAAAGAATGCTGACTAGGTGAACTCAATGCAGAAGAAACTTCATCAATTTGAAAGAAGTAAAGTGTAGTACCTGGTCCCGATACCTTTAAACAGAAAACATTATTTGGACTAGGTGGGTGTTCAGAAACAAGCTGGATGAACATTGAAATATCACAAGATGAAGTTCAACATGAAGGAGACCAAGATAATTAATACACTCATCAGTGCTGGTACCAAACTTGACAGTGACGAAGCAACTATGAATGTGAATGAGGCTATGTATAGAGTAATTATTAGCTCTCTCCTCTATCTAACTACAAGCATGCCAGACATTATTTTCAGAGTGGGGATGTGTACAAGATTTCAAACAACTCCGTAGGAATCTCATCTGAAAGAAGCAAAAAGAATCCTCAGATATCTGAATGGCTCGCAGGACGTGGTCCTATTCAATCCATCAGCGGACTTTTTAATTTGGAGGAATTTGGTGATGCTGATAATGTTGGGCATCAAGCTGATAGAAAGAGTACCTCAAGGTTGAAACATCAGTCTTCTCATCCTATGGATAATATTGTACATCCACTTGAATCCGGAATGCACTCTAGATCAAAGACAAGAAATTTAGTTGCATTTTCAGCTTTCATCTCCACTGTTGAACCGTAGAATATCAAAGAGGCTCTAAAGGATGCTGACTAGGTGAACTCAATGCAGGAGGAACTTCATCAATTTGAAAGAAGTAAAGTGTGGTACCTGGTCCCTATACCTCTAAACAGAAAACATCATTTGGACTATGCGGGTGTTCAGAAACAAGCTGGATGAACATTGAAATATCACAAGAAGAAGTTCAACATGAAGGAGACCAAGATAATTAATACACTCATGAGGGCTGGTGCCAAAATTGACAGCGACGAAGCAACCATGAATGTGAATGAGGCTATGTATAGAATAATTATTAGCTCTCTCCTCTATATAACTACAAGCAAGCCAGACATTACTTTTAGAGTGGGGATGTGTACAAGATTTCAGGCAGTTCCATAGGAATCTCACCTGAAGAAAGCAAAAAGAATACTCACATATTTGTAGGGCTCGCTGGACCTGGCCCTATTCAGTCCATCAACGGACTTTTTAATTTGGAGGAATTTTGTGATGCTGATAATGTTAGGCATCAAGTTGATAGAAAGAGTACCTCAGGAATGGCTTATTTTCAAGGATCATTTCTCATTTCCTGGGGAACTAAAAATGCAAGATTTGGTTTCTCTTTCAATAATTGAGGTAAGATATGTAGCATATACAACTTTGATGAGGGACTTGGTCGAGATAAACAAATTGAAGTTGGAGATGTGGAAAACTTGATTGAATGGATCCTTCCTAAAGCAATCAACCCTCTCATGACTATGCAAAGGGAACATGTATCCTTGTTTTTCAGTTATGTTTGTTTTAGAAAATTCAATCTTATACCTTTTGTAGGTATACACACATTGCAGAATTGTTGAAGGAAAAGGGAGGTCAGGACAGATCTAGGCAATTACATTCAAATTACAAAGAGGGACCCGATCTGTTCTCGAAGGTTAGCACTCTTAACATTGCATTTTGAATTATGCATGAGAACCATTGCAATTGCCACATGTCTGTCATTCAGAAATTTTACCATTGTCCTATCATTTGAATACCAAACAACACCTCCTTTATATTCAATATTTCTTCTCATCTCCCCAGAATATTCAAATCCCCTTCCAAAATATCAGAAAATTTCAAAACCCTCTTTGCTCCCCTCTAAAAAACACTTCAAATGTTTAAACCCTTTGTTCTTACTGCATATTTTTCTGATGAAGATGTTTTTAAGTGTGAAGAGGGACCATGTACAGCAAAAAAAAGGTTGAAAAGATGATGTTAAAAAAGAAAAGGGTTGATATTCTGAGAACTCAAAGTATTCTGAATGGGAGGGTGTCTGACCTTAAAAAAAGTAAAAAAGAAATGGTTCCTCGATTATTGATCTATTCATCTCGGAGGCCTTGAGTAAGTTTGAGTTTATCAATCTTTCTGTCATGAGAAACTTAGGCTTGCATTGGAAGCTATGATAGTTGTTCTTGCTAATAGGGATACTGAAATAGTTTTCCTGAAGGCTCAATTTCTGAAACAGCATAATCAGAGGGACCAGGTTGAGAAGACAACTTGAAGCACGGGCAGCAAAGATTGCTGAACTTCAAGAGAGTCTTCTGAAAAGACCATGCTACAGGATATGCTCTACTAATCCTATTATTTCAATCCCTTGCTCCTAAGCCATCCCCTCTCTTCCTAAATTCTTGTGTCAATCCTCGTTCCTCTTTTTCTATAAAAAATAAGTGGGTATTGTCCCAGTTCTCATTCATAATAATATTGGAAATGCTTTGATTGCTAATCTTTTATTTATGAATGAAAAATGTCTTGTTTCTACTGACTTGTCTCATTACTTTATACCTTTTTACTCATTTTCGGTGTTGCCCAAGTGGCCATGAATTTTCTTGAACTACATTTCTGTCAACTTGGTTTACTGCTTTAACCCTTTTTATGATGTCAAAAGGGGGGAAATTGTTAAGGTATGAGATCAATGTTAGCTACTTGAAGAGGACATGGTCATGTTGCTGATAGGGGGAATCAATGCTAGTTACTTGAAGAGGACATGATAATGCCGATAGGGGGAAGAAGTTGCACAAGTTTGTCATCATTAAAAAGGGGGAAAATGTTATTTTGTTTCTGATGTGAAGTTTTAATGATTAAACAAACTACAAGAATGATGAAAAAGGGACCAATCTAGCTACCTGAAGAGTCATATTCATAGGGAGAACTGGTGAAAGGGGGAAGAATGTGAATAAGTATGTTATCATATATAAGGGAGAAAATGTTATTTTGGAGTTGATGTTAAGTTTTGATGATTTAACAAACTTAGGGATCTAACAAGGGACCAGATCTAGGAAAGGGTCTTCTACTATTGGGACTGAAGACAGGGGAAATGAATGAATAAACTCAGCATGAGGAATATTTGTGTTTCATCATCAAAAATGGGGAAAATGTTATATTCTAGGTGTTTTGATGATCCTCACAAATGCAGGTGTACAGTTGTAAAGCTCTCTTGTCTGGTTGGTTGGTGAAAAGTGCAACGTACTTCACAAATAGGAAGGACGGACAAGGTTATTTGTTTCAGTGGTCAAAACACTTGTTGGTGATTGATATTTATACAACAATAAATCAAAAAATTATTCATTCAAAAAGAGATAGAGCTAGCAAGTCTTTTCAAGAACTCACAAAGAAAACACTGCAAAGGACCTGGTCCCGGAAAGGCTACGTACGTGAAAGAGTCAAAAGCTAGCTATCTAAAAGTTGGCATATCTGACATGGTTGGTGCACAACTTTTCAAATTAGCAGGCTCTTAGCCAATGATGTCATCCCAAGGGGTTTGTGCCCATTTGATATAGTCTTTTCTAACGAGACACAAACTTAAGATTTGGCAAACAAAGTTTTGAATTTCTGAAAATTCATAAGCTTACAAAGAGAAGGCCATCTTCAACTGCACACATACAGAAAGGGATTTGATAGACCAAAGAAGAGGAATTTTATCTCTTGATGTTGTTGAATGGTTTTATTGTGCTAAACTTGTAGGATTCGTTTCACTCTTATAAGAAATGTTTCAAACTCTTGTGTGTAGTGAGGGTAAGAACATTGTTAGAGTTCACTTTGTGTCTTACGGTTTGAAGTCTTTATTAATTAGTGATAGTTAATATAGTGGGCAATGGATGCATTGCTTTGGCAAAGTAAGTAATAGGACTATAACTTAGTATGGGACTACGAGTTCGGTCTGATTGTTGTTGTTTTAATCTGTATTCACTTTTGCTTGAGATAAGTGAAAACAGTTGAAAATCCTGTGTTATAGGTCATGGTTTTACTCCCTTGAGAAAGAAGGTTTCAACATAAAACTCTTGTGCCTGAATTACATTGTGTTACTTATTTTCCATACTTTGATTTTGTCAAGGGACCTGGTCCAGTGATCACTGGTGGACACATACATTCCAACAGGGTAGGCTCTGCAGCAGCAACCGATAGATTAAACACGGTCACAAGGTAGTGAAACTGAGATAAAAAAGTAGAGAACATGAATGAGAATATTATAAATGCTAAAGTCCTTTAGTCTCACCCAAGAGGGTGCATAATCGAATAGCTGAAGGCATTTTGGGGCTAAATCAATTTTAAAAAGCTAATTTACTACTCCTAAATGCGGAAAAGCTTCTACTGGAGGAGCCAATCTCATAAAATCTCTATTGAGACATCTAATTTCCCTTAGTGAACACGATGGTTCAGACTAAGACAATGCTCTCGACTTTGACACAACCTCTTTGTAAAAAGTCCAAATGACTATTTGTCAGGCTCACATAGTAAAATTAAGCGATTTTGGATTTATGGACTTTCCTGTTGGCCCTCTTTAGACTTTCACAAAGTTCGAGATGTTACACAGACGATTCAAATTTTAAGAGTAAAGTTGTGAGGTGGTATATAATGATTCGAGTCTTAGCTTAGAGGATAATCATTAGCAGAGGTGGTTGTAGTTCACCACCACCACCTCCACCGAAAAATCAAGATTGTCCAGAACCTCCTCCGCCACCAGAACCTCCTTGCCCTCCACCACCATCGCCACCATTGCTCCTTTTTGAAAGTAAACGTATCCAGATTGCCTATCATGTCATCCAAAATTTTAAGTCCAAAATCACATATGACCCTCATCGTATTACCAAAACATGGTTTGGCCCTAATGTTTGTAAGTAAATAGGTTTTATTTGTGCCACGATTCTTGACTTAAAGGTGCTAGAACTTGCTGTTGTGGACTTCAATCAGTGCTAATTTGATGGCCCTGACCTTACTATCGACGGTTTTCTTGATGAATTGTCATACATAACAATCTTTCATGCAAATACTAATAATTTTAAAGGTACAATCCCCAAGAAAATTGAGAATCTTCGTTACCTATAAGAGCTAGACTGATAGAATGCGTGGGTCCACTCTCAGTCAATGGACCAAGTCCCTTGACTCAACAAGAACAATAACGAAGAGTAAATAATAACAAGAACACAACACAAGCAGTTTACAAGGAAACCTCCTTGCTCAAGGGAGTATAACCACGACCTGTCACACATGATTTTCAACTGTTTCCACTATTCTTTCTTAAGAAAAAGTGAAACCCAGTAAAAACCAAAGTGAGAAAAAATTATTAATCTCACAACCAAGTAATAACTCTATTACTTGAAGAGCCTAAGCAGATGCCACACTGCCCACTAAGATATCACCACTAGACAACTTAGGATTCAACTAAGCAACACAGAGGTTGCCCACTAAACCACCCACTCTAGATGACTTAGACTTTGACTACGCAACAAAACAATGATGCCCACTAAATCAGTTCCCTTAAACGATTTAGACTTTTCAACCAAACACAATATCTAAATCCTGTATAGATTTAGGACCAAATTTACAATGTACGTGCAGAAGAAATAATCCTAAGATAACTAAGCTTTGCAGCTCTATCAGGTTCAGGTTGATCTTGGGGATGATTCTTTACTTTTGTTAGCCTTCGCAAGAGTTATTGAGAATTTCAAGTTGCAAAAACTAAGGTTGTGACTATTAGACATATTATTTATGAAGAATAGTCACAACCTTCGAGACCCTGCCATTGGTGGAGGTTTCTGCCACTTTTTCCACTGTTGGAGACTGTGCACCAAACAATTGTACTTTTTCCAGCCTGGCAGTTGTGTGTATATTTGTGCCCGGGATCAGGTCCCTTTACAAGGTCCCTGGGTTTGTCAAATCATGAAAAATACAACTAACATTTCCCCCTTTTTGATGATGACAAACTATACACACACTGCCTACAATTTCTTCCTGCTATCAATAACACCTTATTCTATTCATTCTTTCCATTCCCCCTGTCAACCAGACCTTCTACCAGCCTAAGCACCCAATGATGATTCCCCCTTTTGGCATCATAAAAATGAAGTGCAGTAAACTAATAGAACAAGTAAGATTGGTAAGCAAGATCATAGCCAAGGGCAACACCAACATAAATAAAAACATGAAACAATAGGAATAAGTCACAACAAAACATAAATCAATTTCATAGCACAAAAGTCAGCATTCAATACATTTAAGTTAAAATGAAATTGAGAACCCTGGACATTTGGCCACAGAAAAATAAAGACACATGAGAGGATTATGAGGAAGGGGGCTGATGAGAGAGGGATTTGATGACAAGGGTGAGCCTGGAATTTGCTGCATCATTGTCTATGATCATTTTCTCATGGAGAGAATAAATATTTACATTGAGCTCATCATTCTTCTTCTGCAGCTCCTTAACCACTTCAGTACCAGGTCCCTCAGTTTGTGCCTTGAGCAATTCAACCTTTAGTAAGGCAATTTCAGCATCCTTGTTGCTCACTCGCACAGTCATCTGTTCCAGTTCATGCTTCAACTGGTCTTGTTCCATAACCAACTAAGATATCTTGTTCAGTGGACTAATCTTCCCTTTAATGCACTCACATTCTACCAGAGTGGTCAGAGTAGAGGCTTGTTTGGCAGTGCCAATCTTACCTGTTCCCACAGGATTGTTGAGATGGTGAAACACTTTGGTCAGAAAATAGCCATAGCCCATGCCATGCTTCCCTTTGCGATCGATCACTATTTTGTACAAGTGCTCCATCATTAGTGCTGGAAGATGAATGGGCTCAAACCTGCTCAATGCCTTCATGAGGTATAGATCAGTTGAAGTTGCAGCAGTCCTTTTTTCCGTCTGAGAAAGAATTACTTTGTTGACAAATTCGAATATTAACTGATACGATCCTGTCATGAGTTTTTTCTAAATCCCAGGATAACGAGTGTTGGGAATTTTGGAGCATTCCTTCACAAATTCAGTAGTGTAGGTTTTTTCGACCAAGGACCTAATCCCTCCTCTGGGTACTGCAAGGATTTGTCCCAATAGGTCCTCATCCAAATATAGACTGTTGTTTCTGACCCTGGAGGTGATGTTTCCATCTTCTGCAAAGTCTATGTTGTAATATAATTATCTAACCTCTTCTTCATGCAGAACGAGATATTTGGTTTGAAACAGGTGGAGCCAAGACTAAATTTCCACCAGATCATGCAATGAGTCCATTCATGTCTTGTGGATGATATCCATGTCAAACACCCTTCCACCCAGAACACTCTGTTGACGCAGATTGTTGATGATGGTCTGCTTGTCTATTTCATGAGCATCTTGGGTCCATATGGGACCTGCTCCCAGTGAAGATGTTTGTTGATCATCAGGAGAGATTTCTCTCTGTTTCTGGGATATCTCCCTTTTCCTTTTTGAATCTTTACCCTTCTCCTTTTCGGAGTCAATCTTCTTGGTCACATATATTTTTGATTTTCTTTTACCCTTTCCTTTACTAGCCCACTTCATTTGTTTTTCCCTTTTTTTTTAGAAACTACTCTCACACTTTCATGCTCAGACCCGTCAATGGACACATCTAACACATCAGTGGCAGGTATTTCGAAGATTACAACACCAAATTTCATCTTCTTCTGATTTTCAGCAATAGTTAGTGTACTAGATCTCATAGCATCTCCCATCATCTTCTTTGAGTCAAACCTGGTAAAAGGCCTTCTGTTAGATCTCTCATCAGTGACCTTTTCCTTTCCTTTTATGGATATGCGAACCATTTTCCTTTGAACCATCCATCTGAGAGGACGATTATCCTCATCGGTGTCAGTGGAATCAGATGAAGGATTACCACCAATTTCAGGGGTTTGGTCAAACACCTCTTGAGACCCCCCACTCTAGATGACTTAGACTTTGACTAAGCAACAAAACAATGCTGCCCACTAAATTAGTTCCCTTAACCGATCTAGACTTTTCAACCAAACACAATATCTGAATCCTTTATAGATTTAGGAACATATTTACAATGTACGTGCAGAAGAAATAATCATAAGACAACTAAGCTTGCAGCTCTATCAGGTTCAAGTTGATCTTGAGGATGATTCTTTACTTTTGTTAACCTTTGCAAGAGTTCTTGAGAATTTTCAAGTTGCAAAAACTAAGGTTGTGGCTATTGGACATATTTTTTATGAAGAATAGTCAGAACCTTCGAGACCCTGCCATTGGTGGAGGTTTCTGCCACTTCTGCCACTGTTGCAGACTGTGCACCAACCAATTATACTTTTCCACCCTGACAGTTGTGTGTATATTTGCGCCTGGGATCAAGTCCCTTTACAAGGTCCCTGGGTTTGTCAAATCATCAAAACTACAACTAACATACACCTTAGCAACAACAAATAAAATGGTGAATTCCCAAATAACATTGTCTTTGGTGCCAAGAATTTGTATTTCTTGGACCTTAGGTTCAATTCATTTTCCGGGTTGGTTCCCCCTCAAGTTTTCTTGCAAAATCTTAATGTTTTGTTTATCAGCGACAACAATAATCTAGAAACTTCCTGATAACTTGAAATCAACTCCAGTTCTTTACTTAACTGTAGTAAACAACAAATTCACCGGTCCAATTCCTAGTAGCATTGGTCAAGCGTGTAAATCATTACGCGAAGTTCTGTTCTTGAACAATCAGCTCACTGGATGCTTGCCTTATGAAATTGGGCTTTTAAGTAAAGCCACAATCTTTTATGTGAGCAAAAACCAGTTAAAAAGGAAAATACCTCATTCATTTGGATGTTTAGCTAAGATGGATATACTTGACACAAAATCACTTCTATGGACATGTGCCTGAACTCGTTTGCAAACTCTGCAATTTGAAAAAATTGTAGTTGAGTTACAATTACTTCACTAAACTTGGGTCAGAATGCAAGAAGTTAATTTAGAAAAAGGTTATTGATCTGAGAATGAACTGGATTCCATGCTTGACAATGCAAATATCAAGGAGGAATGTGTTGCTTTTTTCTGTACGCCAAGATCTTATCCCGATGAAAAGTCATTGGCATTTGTTCCTTGTAGCATTGGTATTTTTGAGAAGAATTAATTCCTTTTAATTGGTCAAGCACATGAAAAATATATTTGAGAATGGGTGGTGGTGAGACTCGATTCCAAGATATGTATATGTTGTGGTGCAATATTGAATTGTGTGGTCATCTTGTTTAAAAGCTTCAGCTTTTAGAGAGATGGCACACTTCTAATCTCTTGATTGCGTATTTAAGAGATTGACTCCCTTTGTTTCTTCCTATATTTACTATGTTATAATTTGGATCCCCTCAATAAAAATCCTGACTCTGTCAGCACAGTAAGTCCAAGCATATTGTTGATGAACACCCCGCCATATATCTGCTTAGTTTTAATTGGTTTTGTCACACATCAACAAACTAAAGGAAGAAGGGAAGAAAACACAGAACAATTGTACATACCTCTGATAAAGTCAATGAATTAGTTCTTTGTTTTTTTTTTCAACTTGTTTCCTTGATTACTGAGATTGCTAGTCTTGCATTTGTTACCAAAGGAACTAAGATAAACAAGATGAAAAATGAAGGTACATATATCACTCCGGAGAAACTCCCTACACTCTTGATGAGAGGTTCAACTAGTAGTCCTAATATTACTAATCCAATAATCACAAGAAGTATTGCCTTTATCCATGTTATTGCAGATCTATCAGTCTCCTTCTATAGCAGCCTTGCTATCATTTCCAAATTTTTCTACATATCACAAATCATTTCATTATAAATTCAAACCGTTCTATACCAACATTTCACTATAATGGTCATGTTTTATGGAATAATACATAAACAAACACTCCAACTTGGCCTCAGCCGGAAAGTAAGCACTCTCAAATTTTGAGAGTACTACACATTTAAACAGCTCAACTTGGTCTCAATTGACAACTAAACTGTCACGACCCAAGCCTAGGGCCTAGACGTGACATGGCGAATGAGGAACCCGAAGGAACCCCAAACAAGCCTCTCAAACTTGTCATCACACTTCATCGGTCGCGGAAGTACATTCAACATTAATTAACGGGAAATAGGGACTAAGGG
>JAJOOS010005109.1:0-31661 GCA_029582725.1 Solanum chiquidenum | reverse complement strand
AATAGCCACTATAATAAACTTAATTATGCTCCATAACTATAGTTTGCATATTTACGGGTTGTAGCTATAGTTTAAGCTGCCTCATTTGTATAATTCGCAGGTTTGTATAATTTGTGGGTACATTTGTATAATTCAGTTATTTTTGTATAAACTCGAAATAACGAATTTATACAATTACAAACATCAGAAGTGCAAATAGTTATACAAATTCTGAATTATACAAAAGTTATACAAATTATATTATACAAATTCCGAATTATACAAATGCGCGAATTATACAAAACTAAAAAGCTGAGTTGTATAATTATAGCTAAAAGTAGGCCACGAATTTGTAATTAAGGTAAGCTATAGCTTTATTAAGTAATTAACTAGTATATGTTTGCTTATACGCGTAATTTTCCCTTAATTATATTCAAAAGGTGATATAGTAAAATGCAAAAATTACTTGGATTGGTACCTTTTTAATAAATAATTACTGATTTTAGTGATACTTTTTATTTATTATCATTTATAGCAATACTATGTTAAATCTGCAATATGTATTAAAAGTGAATTATGTATGCAATATATATGTATTATAACTGTTTTTTAAATATATTATGCTTGTTTTGATAAGAAATTGACACATTGAATTATAAGTGTATTAAAATGTGTGATAAATGTATTATCCATCAATAAAACTTGTATTATATGTGAATAATAAATTTTTCTTTGTAATATATATTAAAAATGTATTATACATGTATTAAAAGTGATTAAGTGAAAAAAAAATATTATTGCTATAAATGGTAAATATTTTCTTAATATAGTATATTTACGTAAGTTTTCTTAATAAAATTACCCTTCTATTTATATTTTTTAAAGGGTGTGTCAAGTCAATAATAGACAACTATTGTTAGACTTCATTCTTTACGGTATCACTTTATTTACCAGGGCCAAAAGTGTAAATGACCCACAGACCCTTAACCAAACATTAGATTGCGATTGGAAACAAGTTTGACTCATATTAACTCATATTAATGAATGGTTTGAATATCAATCCGTCAGTTTCTATTGATGAATATGTTGCCCTTACGAAAATATTTATTAGGAATTTACTATTTTTGTCCATTTTTAATTGTCATAATTTTCTTTTTTAGAGTCAAACGATAATAACTTTGATTAACATTTTATGATGTATTTTTTCATCACATTGATATGTAAACAATTGAAATTTATAGTACTTTTTGTATAGTTTTTGAATATCTAATTTTTTTTGTTTAAAATATCAAATTAATGTAATCTAATTTAACGTTGAAATTTAGTCAAATTGACTTTCGAAAAGAACAACATGACAATTAAAAATGAACAAAGAGAATCTTTTATTATATTAATTTATTAATTATATTTTGAAAATTTAAGTTTTATCATTAGTATTTTATGTAGTTTGAAGGAGAATGATAAAAATGGTCTCTCACGTTTCGAAGTAGGTTTAAGATAGTCCTTAAAATATGCTTTGAACAAATTTGATCCTAAGTTAACATTGTTGATCTCTGTCGTATATTAAATGAATTCTGTTTGATAGATTTTATAAAATTTGAACATTCATAGTTTCCGCAAAATCTAATCGTCAGAATTTGCTTAAGACTAGACAGAAATACAAAGAAAATATTATTTTTTGAAAAACTTTAAGAACCAAACCTGTTTAGAACATATTTTAGGGACTACTATTTTAAACCTATTCCCAATTAAACATAAGGGACCATTTTCGTCCTTTTTTTCACTTCAGTTTGAAGCGGCACTAGAATAAAAAAGAACAGTACTAGTAGTCTAATTTTTGTTTGGAATGATTTAATTTCTTCTTTGGACCTGTAGGTGCTCCGTCATGTTCTTTAGTCTAGGGTAGTCAAAATAAAGATAGGAGACTCTAGATCTTGTCTTATATTTCCCTAAGATTTATTGAAATTGGAATGTGTTCATGTTAATTGACTCTTCAAATCGAAACCCTTTCAGGCTTCGTGGGGGCTAAATAAAGAACTTTAGTCTGTATATATAGGATGAACTGAATTGAGTCTGGATCACAATTCACAGTTGACGCCTTGAGAAAATAAGGTAATATAACAATGACGCATATATATGCATCTCTATAGATTCCTAACCTAGCTTAAATTTACATACCTGATTGATTAGCAAATATAAAAACTAATCCTCTTAAATTTCACTGTGTTTTTATACTTTAATTGAGCCCCAAATCTCTCTAGGCGTGATGTTATCCTTCTAATTTAATGATGTTATAGTTTGTGTTAATATCAACCATATTTATAACCAAAAAATTCAAGATCCTGTTTGATACCGATTCATTAAGTATACTGTATCATTTCAAGGAAAAACAAAGGGCATAGTTGATAGAGACACTCTTCACTTCATTATATATCATTCAAGTACTGTCATTGCATGAAGCTACACAAAATTCAACAAGATAACATAAACTTTAAATTAGTAAAGGTCATTCTAATACTGAGAGCTTTTTCTGTAGATTTGTCTCTTGATATTAGGTGATCATGATCTTCCGGTTAATTCAGTAATAGATAGCCCATTCATACTTTCGCGACTCCTGCTACTGTGACTCGTCTCCTTATAGAAGTAAGGTTCTCGGGGCACACAATTAAACTTTAACATTTCATTCTCATCCAGTAAGGAAACCACCTGAACCATTGAAGGTCTTTCTTGGGATCGCCGTTGACAACACAAGATCCCAACAAGGATGCATCCTAAAACTTCATCCAAATCATCTGGTTTATCTATCAGTGGATCCAGTAGTTCTATGGCATTCCCTTCATTCCAAATCCTCCAAGCCTGACCAACAAAAGATCAATCATGTAAATTGTTTTAGCACAAGGTGAAACTTATGTGTACAAGTAGTGACCATAATCAGCGGATGATATACTTACATAGCCTACTAGACCAATATCATAGGTTGGGTGCCGATAAATCGAATTCCTTTGGCCACTTACAATCTCCAATGTCAAAATTCCAAAACTGAACACATCTGATTTTGTTGAATAATGTCCATCTTCCATGTATTCAGGAGACATATAGCCACTACAGCCACAACATAAGACTATCTGTAAAAAACTATAAAATATACATAAATATGTAGTGTTAATGATAATGAGTGCTATTCTACTTACTATGTTCCAGCTACACGGTGAGTCTTGACTTCAACATCGTCTTCAAATTCCCTTGCCAACCCAAAGTCAGATATCTTGGGTGTCATCTCGCTGTCTAGCAAGACATTGCTAGCTTTTAGGTCCCGGTGGATTATTGTCAACCTCGAGTCATGATGCATGTAAACTAGTCCTCTTGCGATTCCTTTGATAATGTTTAAGCGCGTTGGCCATGTTACTGTAGCCCTTCTTGCAGCATCTGGACATGTAGAGAAAACAGTTACCCTATTTCACTCGGATAGGCCTAAAATTTCTGTCTTTTATGGCTTTTCCAATCTCAAAATTAACACATATAATTGTAAAACAAAGTTGTTATTTAAGATGACCTACCAAATATGACCTTGTCTAGGCTTTTATTCGCCATGAACTCATAGACTAGGAATTTTTCTATTCCATGAATGCAGTATCCCAACAACTTGGTTAGATTACGATGTTGTAGGTTTGCAATTAATTTGACTTCATTCTCGAACTCCTCAACTCCTTGACGCAAAGCCACGTCTTGCTTCTTCACTGCTATTTCTACTCCATTCTCTAGTACACCCTACAGATTTATGTATCATTTGGGTATTAATTGTGTTGTCTGAGTTACTGTAAATATGCATGTTCATGCTTGTCGAAAAGAAATACTAACCTTATAAACATTGCCAAATCCACCATGCCCTATCTTATTAGACAGCGAGAAATTGTCAGTGGCTGCAGCTAGATCACTGGAATCATATGCAATGACATCTGTTCCCTGCAGCAAAGCTCCTATAGAATTTTCTGGCTGATTGATTTCTGGTTCATCTGCTCAGATGAAGATATTCTTTTGAGAAAACAAATATATCAGACAATAATGGAAGTGAACCGCGAGCTAGGTTACAGGATCATGTGTGCTCTAAGTAAATTTTGTTTTTCATTACAAACTAAAGGTTATTGGCAGAACAAGATGCTTTTGAACAATGTCTCTGTTCATTCTTGTTGTCTCAAGAGTTAAAAGGAGGTTTTGCTCATGAATGGTGTTTGAGTGAAACTAAGGTTGGGCTGAAAAAAATAACTATGAAAATAATATATAAGCAGCGAGAGGTGATTCATTTTACCTGGCACCTCTGTACGCTTTGTTCGATGTGCATACACAATATATGAAATCGAGATAAGTACTTCCAGAACTAATACAGAAATCACTGCTATCGATCCCTCGTTCAATTTTCTTTTCCCATGGGAAACAGGTGCATCTGTTCATAAGTAAGTAAAAGGTGTTAGTTGTTTTCTTACTCATAATATTCTGTTGATACAAAGTTAAAGATTTTGCTATGAGAACAACTAGATGCATGCAGGTTAGTGTCAACTTTTGCTAGATTGTGTAGCAGTTATGTGACAACATTCAGTAAAATGCTTGAAACACATCTAATATTTCTATATAACGGAGATACATATGCATTTTGAAAAGTTATAGAACTGTTTCCCTCTGATAGAGATGAGGGATGAGTGGTTCTTGTAAGAATCAAGTTATAGACACAATTTTTTTTTTTTAAAAAAAGACAAATCTGCAGGAATCACTTAATCAAGCACTAATATGGAAATTCTATTTATTGATGTTTATGCACCAACAATTAACTACTTCACCATTCAAATGTCATTCATGCACACATAACTTTGCACTATACTAAAAATAATTTAGGCATTGAATTAGTTGTCGTGTCATAAGCAAGCAATCATATCACAAGTAAGCAATCATTTTTACCTGGTTTTCCATTTGCCATCCTTATAAAAATGTCGTTCCCAGCTATCCGTGAACGTCTCATATCAAGTAAATCTCCCAACCAAACGACACATTTGCTTCCATTTCCGTTGATATTGATGTTAGTATAAGCCATACATGATCTTTCGTTTAAGCACTTCTGTTCACAGTCCTGGGGATACAACATTCCCCAGTAAGTAGCTTTATCAGGCAACTTCAGTCCAGTGTTCTTGAAAAACACGTCTTTATCAGTATAGTTAAGTGAGGTATTTCTCCTACATCCTTCTGTAAAATTCATCTTGTCCCATTCTTCTGGTGATGCAGCTGTGAAACCATCAGGACATTCACAGGGGAATTCTCCATCAGTACAAACTCCATAAGGCCCACATATGCTATACTGGTCACATATGGCCATATTGAGTGTCTTCACTTCATCCCAGAAATTGGTAGCATTATTATTCCATCTCAAGAATTGTAGTTTCCCATATGGATTCAGTGAAAGTATCAAACTCGAATCCTCCTTGGCTTCGAATGTGAAAAAAATCGCATCTGTATCGGAATGAAATATTGGTCTGAATGCATGGTTATCCATGAGGGCATAACCGCCACTGAATTTTTCTCCATCCCAAGGACCCCATCTTGATTGTATTCGCTGGTTTTTCTCAAGAACTAGTTGGGGTAACTGAGCTGAGTCACCTAAGTCTAACCTTAACAAATAATCACCTGGAGCTGGATCACCTTCTGTCCTCCAGGACCTCATGGATCGGTCGATGCCAGTTTTCTTGTCCCAGCCAAGCTTCATTCCTGGTAACAATGTGTGAAGAGGGTGGTCAAAGCTTTGCCACAGATACTCTCCAGCCGTCAGATTGCTAGAATCTCCAAACACAAGATTACCTGAATCAAGGAGCTTCAGAACTGGTAAGGGAACAGTCTTGTTGGGCTTATGAATCCATACCGTTGTTCCCAGTATATCTTTGACATAAAATCCTTCTTTGGTTAGTGCTAGCGCTGTAAAACATCCAAGTGGATTCAATTCATTACCTACCCATACTATAGCCCTGGGATCTACACTCCTGTACCCCAATCCCAGGTACATCTTGCATACAAGTAGAGTCGATGAATAATAACCAAAAAATCCAATTACGAAATTATGGTTGGATGAAACTAAAGGGTTCAAGTTGGTGAGGAATTGATATGCAAACAAGGAGTCAGTAGCGCCAGCGTAACATGCATACAGGGCTATGGAGATAAAAAGATGACAGATAGTGAACAAAGAAAGCATGGAAGCCATTAGAGTTAACAAAGAGCTAGAGAAACTGAGTGGTGAAAACATATGATTGCTCTGTTGTTTCCCAGCCCTTTTATGGAGAACTGGTGAGAGTCAAGTGTAATTAAGCAGTGTGCGTGTTTCATAATTGTAGAATAGATGCAAATTTAAGAGACAAAGACAAAAACTTCACAAAATGACACGTTACTAATCAACTCATGTTTGACAAAAGAGTAACTAAGGATTGTATTTGCATTAAATGAAAATCTGTTTACAATTTAATTTGGGCAAATGAACTCTCAATTTGACATATAACATTTAAAGAGAGCGTCCAAATTATCTTCATAGTTTTACTTCTTCTTAGCTCTATTATAAATACAATTTTCCTCTAAATAAAAGAGTTCAAGGCTCCTTAACTCTTTAGTTAGACTTTGGTTTACGAATTAGTTAGAGGGATAATGCTGCCATTAATGCATTAAACATTGATGAGACGACCGTCAATTACTCAGCTATATTTCACAGAATATGCTTCTAACGTCTTTGGTTCGAGAACACTCGATTATCCTTCATTGTTCAAAATTTTGTTACCTCTAAATTAATTACTAAAATTTTCCACTAAAAGAAAAGAGTTCAATATCATCGTGTTAAGTTTACTTCAGACAAATCTTCAAATAGGACCCTCTTTAATATAGTTTTCATCTTTCAAAAAAAAGTAAAGAAATTATAAGTTGCAATAATTGCGAGACTCTATCTATGTTTGTTATTTCAAACTCGACAAATTTCCAAGTTTTAGTCCTTTTTTAATTAAATTTATTCCTGAATCCTCTTCAAAGTCACCAAGTGTTGTACAAAATCTAATGAACAACTAATTTAAACATGAAGCATGGATTAACTACTGCACGTCCAACATGGACAATAACATCTTTCTTGTTACAAATATAGAAGTCAATATTTATAATGTACAAACCTTTCTTCACCAAAGATTCGTTAGTCGAATTCTAAATATTATTAGACTACCAAGGCTCCTTACAAAGTATTTTTTTTCTTCCCTAAAACTTGGTCTATTAAAAAAATACACTAATTGAAAAGAATACACTAAATGCATTCATACAAGATTTAGCTTCTGACAATTCTTATGAATCGGCTTAGTCCAGTCATGAGAACTGTCAAAAACAGTATAGACATTCCCAATGGTTAGCGTAATAGTATTATAATTAGCTTTCTCCTTCTGGTCTTTTCACTTGAATGTAGCTATGCCAGCAGGCCAAACAAATATAGAAATGAGATGTCAAGAATAAAATGGAAACCTGATTAATGTTGTCGATAATTATTAAGTTTAACCTAATATGAAACTTTAAAAGTATGTTGTTTATTACATTTAACAAATAGCAAGTACATATCAAGAGACTAGTAAATATTTTCAGACCATTGTATTAAAGAGATCATATAATATATAGAACCGGTGCTTCATCAGTCAATAGGCAATATTAGCAATTTGGAAACAATGTCCACCAAGGAATAGGACAGCCCAGTATTGACATGTTCGTTATTCTTTACTCGATTCAACAGATCAAATGATTTGCCAAGGCACACTGCATACTGATGATGTAAATATTCTTCATTATGTCATGTATGTAATTTTCCAGGGAAACCTAAGCTACGACAGTTACCAGCCAGATAGGCTTCTGGCTGGAACCACTGTGCATAATGGCATGCCGACAGTTATTTTCAAGGCTAAGACTGTGGAACCATGCCTGAACAATGCAAGCTGAAAATGATTGGAACATTCAAATTGAGGTCTATGATTCGAGGCATGTATTCTTCATAGATTTCAGTTGTGAAGGTGATTATGATATATACAGTGATTGGCTTTAAGGTGGTAATAGTATGAAAAGTGTCCATGAAAATGTAAACAGTACTGCTCCTAAATTGGCATGTGGTCTAAATTTCTCTATAAAATTTGACTAAGATTGGAGTTGATATGGACTGGTTTATTTGGACTGAAAATTCAGAGTTGAAATTTGTTACAGCGACGGTGTATGCCATGTGTATATCAGTTATGTATCATATGTATGTCACATGGATATCATGTATATAACAGTAATACATATGACATACAAAAAGTATATGTACAAGATATTCAAACGACATAACTGTGATATACATAAAAACAAGACAAGGCCCTTTATACCACAAAAAGACTCATCTTCCCTCAGTTTTCACAGATCTCGACTACATACACCACCAGCAACCACCATACTCATTGGTCATTCCACCAGAACAATGCGCACTCTCTCAATATATGCCTATTAAATTAGATAGACGACTACCTAAAGTTTGGTACTATTTTCACCTAGCAACCTAAACTGAAGCTTTTATATATTAGATACTTCAACCACACTCAACATGTGCCCATTAAACACGAAAAACCGACATAATAAAGAAGTATTTTTTAGAATTTCAAAAGTCACATTTTTTAAGAAACTACCACAAACACCACACAAAAATTGCTACCATAAATCCAGCCACCAATTCTTTGACTCTTGTCCATAACTGGGCATTTCGTTGCAACTGTTCCATCTTTAGCTGCTATTAACGCACCCTTGCTTTCATCTGCTGTGTCTAGATCAGTTCAAACCAAACAAAACTAAATGCTTCAAGCCTGTATATAATTTAATTAATATGCCACAACTTCATCTAATATAATTTAAAATTGTTAAGCATTTGTGCACATGTTTGCTTTCTATTAGAAAAAATCCACGGTGCACGCAGGTTGGTGAAGGAATATTGTATTTTCTTGGGCCAAATAAGGGGTACGATGAAGATTATAGTTGACAATTAAATGGCTTTTTTATTCGACTTCACTGCGTCAAAGGCACCACTTCACTGACATTATATCTGGGCCATATGTACCACTCAGGGATGAGCTAGAGTTGTAGTTACTTATTCAATTGGCCAGAATTCTGTATTTGTATTGAAAAATTTACTTAATATGCATAAATAATTTATTCAGAACCACTAATCTTTTGGATCCGCCTTTAGATGTAACAGACCTTCATCATTTATCTTGCAAATTAAGATGCGATGAAGTTGACATAGTGATACATTTATTGAATTCAAGAGGGGAAAAAAAGGAATGATCTTTATAAAACTTCAAACATCTTGATGCGGTTCAGTTGACATAGGATCCAGTCTTCTTAAGCTATCTGTATGATAAGGTGGAATACTTTGTTCATTTCTGAAAAAATTGTTGGGATCCACCTTACTTTTCACTTTAGCCAACCTCTCAAAATTTCCCTTGAAATACTTTTCACCCCATATTTTGGCCTTGGAATAGTTGTAGTAATCTTGATTTGTTCCTAAAACAAGGTCAGGTAAGCACTTCTTGGAGAGTTTGCAACATATGGCTCCATTTTCTTGTAAAGTTTCCTCAACCATTCTATCTTCTGGCTTGATATACTCTCGCTGTTATCGCCCCAGTTCACCAAATACTGAATATTATACAAATTCCCCTTTCTATATATGAGGAAAAGGAATTTCAGATTCTGATATTTCATCTAATTTCCCACCTAATGGCTCCATTATTATCTGAGGTTTTTCTCTTCCAAAAACAGTCTTTTTACCATTTCCCAACCACTTTCCGGAATTGGAGTTTTCACAAAATCAGATGTGGCTTTAAAGTAGTTCTTCTGTGTTGGAATACTCTTTTCTAGTAGGACTTCAAGCGACTCATTTGTTCTCCTGCCATAGAAATACAAGACTGATCCAATCCAGGAAGATTCGCAACATTCTTTCTTACTGCAAGGCCTGTTACTACAATCCACAACAGGCTCTTGGAAGCAATCTTTTTTCTCCAAATCAAATTCAGGGAATTTTTCATTGAGCAATGGAATTAACTCATCAACAGGTCCGAGATATAGTGCTTGAATAAACATTAAAACATACTTGTCATTCCCTGTTCCATCATTTTGGATAACTGTTCTGATGAACAAACCATCAGGCAGTTGATGTGATGTGTTTTGCCATTTTTGGAGTAGATTTTGGTTACTGTCTAACTTCTTGTAAACAGTAACCTTGTCCGGAACACGAACGAGTTTGAGTTTCCAGGCTAAAATAACACCAAAACTTGCACCTCTTATTGCCCAAAACAAATCTTCTTTCATTTTCTTCCTATCAAGAATATTTCCATTTACATCCATTACGCGAGCATCTACAACGTTATCAGCTGCTAGGCCAAATTTCCTCATCAATGCGCGGAGCCCACCACCACTGATGATTCCACCAGTGCCAACACTAAAGCAGACACCGCCTGGAAATGCATGAACTTTACTTTTCTTGGCAATTGCATAGTAAAGCTGGCCGAGAGTCGCCCCTGCTTGAACCCAAACTGATCCTTCTTTTAAATCAATCTCGATTTTGTCAAGATTGCTTAAATCAATCATAACAAACAAACGGGGTTTCAGAGCGAAAAGATATGCCTTCATAGTCATGACCACCGCTTTGTATTTTAATTTGCAAGCCTAATATTTCTGCACAAAGAATAACCGGCTTGATATCTGATTCTTTTGTAGGGGAGACTATGAAAATAGGATGTGATGAATTCATCCATCTCGGATTTTTCTGAGCATATTCCAGGATAGATGAATAAGTTGGAGAATTTAGGGTGTAAATGTTTCGTGTAACGTTGGTTTCAGAGTATTTAGAAAGACACTGGACAAAATCTTCTTCTTTGGAGTAACAACATTTGGCCAAAAAGAGTGAAAAGAGTAAAAGAGAAAGAATTTGAAGGCTAGCCATTTCTATTAGAAATAGAATAGAAAAAGAAAAAGCATAATAGAACGGAATTTCTATAATGAGAATGACAAAGAATGAACCATCATGCTAGGAGATGAATTTGATCATATTTAAGTAATCAATTTTTTTAGTGTAAATTATTTATTCAAAAAATTTAGAAAAAAAATAATTAATCAACAGCTTGACTTTGAGCATAGGCACATGAAGTTTGAAAGTACAGATATAAATCCGGATTTTCCGCTGGCAAGATTAGTGTCTTAATTTATTTTATACAGATGCCTCTATTTTAAAATTAATACATGGGAGCATCGAATTTCTCCCACTTGTACTTTATAATTATTTAAGTAGAGCGGTTTCCACGTGTTAAAATAATTATTTAGTGTTATAACACACGCTTGAAGTGTTATATTAGGTTAGTGTTACAACATACGCTTGAAATTCTCCCACTTCTTATTTTTTTCTCGATATTCTCCCCTTCTTCTTCTATGATTTATGTTGGTGTAATATACTTCAAATGTAATAAATTACTGTTGAAAATAAAATGATAAAAAGGAATAAAAAAGTACTTACGCTGAGATACATATATCTCATTCTCTTTGAAAAGATTCAAGTCCACTGCAACATAATCTACATCGATCCAACAATGTCACTTTTAACTTGTCATCTACAGGATACAATAGCCCAACAACGTTGTACAATATAAACAATTCTGTAGTTGAGAGTCCAAAGGTCCACATAAGAATATTTTCTTTCAACATGTAAATACTCTCTTTTATATAGTTAATATAATTAAAGACTTAGAATACTTACTTTGTCTCAACTCTCTCTTTCACTACTATATACTACAATATTTTCCACACTTGACATATTTCATCTCCTACCCAACACAAAGGAAGATGCACAATTATTTATAGGTAAAGAAGTTTTTCATGTAATCAATTGGTAGAATGAGGGGTAGTAATGTTTGCAGATGAATGTGATAGATGTTATATAAGTTATAAAAAATTAATGATCGTATGAGTTACAAGAATTAATGGTCATATATATAAATTATCAAAAATTAATAGTCACCTTCTACCGCAATTTATACCCACTAACATATGTACTTAATATTTTATTTTAATAATCTAATGCATACACACCAACAATTTTCTTTATTTTCTTGCAATTCCAAGATAGCCGTTTTAGACACTTTAATTAACATAACTTATCACGAGCTTGGAGTGAAATGCATTCCTTGAGAAAATTTAGTAGATGATTATCCAAGTTTATGTTCATTTCATAAAAGTCGTCACATTTTTTTACAAACAAAAATCATTTTACTTTACTCCAGCTATCACAAAAATGAACTCTATCCGGATTTTATAAAACTTCCACCGGAAATGTGACTTGGCAGCCTTAATTATTAATGGATTAGTTTAATTAAATAAGATTAACATACTAAACCAACATTTTACTCATGATAATATATATCCAACCCAGGAACCCTTATTTGTTGGTTATAATTTTAACCCAACCTAGCAGTGAATATAGAGAAGTTGGTTATAAATTATAGTGACACTGCCATAGTTGGTGTCTCTGAACTTCATTATAAATCATTCTAGTGTAATATAGAAAACGGAATATATAGAAAAACTTACTGTGAGTTTAATACAGAGCGAAAATTGCAAACTAGGATGAATGGGCTAACTATGGATTATGATGTTAATAATGGACATATGTTATAAATATATTCCAAACATTCATGATCTGAATGTGAATAAGTCCTTGATAAAGTGGAAGAAAAAAATTATGTTTTACAAAGAGGAATATTTTTTACACTTTGCATTAATTTGTATTCCTTTATGAAGCTTTTGCAGTGTTTGTCATACAATTATATTGATTTGACAATCATTAAAACGGAAAAAGTTATTACATTATGCTTTTTTATTTTTTTATTCTGAAAACCCCTTCAAGCTCTATCTAAGGATGTTCAAACATAGTACCTTCAACATCTTTAGTCTTCTATTTTTCTTCATTTCAATCACAAAAAAAATGTCTTCTAAACCAAAAGTTAGAGTTTCGATTTATTGGGATGGCGAAATTATACATGACGAAAATACCGTTTATTATAATTGTCTTTCAAAACACAATGCTAAATATTAAATTAATGTCCGACATCATAAATTTCTTTCATCAATTTATAAAAGAATGGGTATAAATAGTACTGATTATAATTTGATTATAGTCGGAAAATACCCTACTTCATTTTTGTCACAAGGACAAGTAAACCTTGGAGAGTGGATTTTCTATAGTGACAAATCGTTGACCGACTTTTTGAGGGTTCCATACATAATGTATTAATTTTTTCCTTAAATAGAGCTTGGAGGAGTTTTGAGAATAAAAAAATAAAAATACATAGCGTAATAATTTTTTCCGTTTTTATGATATGTCAAATCAATATAATTGTATGACAAACACTGCAAAAGCTTCATAAAGAGATACAATTTAATGCAAAACGTGAAAAATATTCCTCTTTGTAAAACATATTTTTTTTCTTCCACTTTATAAAGTGTAAGAAAAACTTCCACTTTACAAAGTGTAACAAAAACTTCCACTTTACAAAGTGTAAGAAATAGTTCCGTTATATATTAAAATATACACATTATGAGACTAACGAAAAACGTTTGGAATATTCCACTAAGCCTATTTTAGTTACTTACTAGAATAGTGGCTTATTTTGGTCACTTCTATCTTTTTGTGGCTTATTTAGGTTTCGGACTCAACCAACAATAGATCATCATTAATATCATGTAAATTGTTTTAGCACAAGGTGAAACTTCTATGTAACCAATTTAAGTGAAGTAATGACGATAACCAGGGGATCGATGATGTACTTACATAGTCTACTAGACCAATATCATAGACTGGGTGCCGATAATCATAATTCTTTTGGCCACTCACAATCTCCAATGCTAGGATTCCAAAACTAAAAACGTCTGATTTTGTTGAATAATGTCCATGTTTCATGTACTTAGGAGGCATATAACCACTACAGCCACAACATAAAACCATCAGTAAGAACTCTAAAATATACATAAACATATAGTCTTAACGATAATATACTAACCGTGTTCCAATTAAATGCTGAGTCTTTTCTTCAACGTCATCTTCGAATACCCTTGACAACCCTAAGTCAGATATCTTGGGTGTCATCTCTCTGTCTAGCAAGACATCGCTAGCTTTTAAGTCCCGGTGGATTATTGTCAACCTTGAGTCATAATGCATGTAAACTAATCCTTTTGCGATTCCTTTGATAATGCTAAAGCGCATTGGCCATGTTACTGTACCCCTTCTTGCAGGATCTAGACATGTACAAAAAATAGTTACTCAATTTCACTCAAATACTCCCAAATTTCTGTCTTTTGTGGCTTTTCCAATATCAAAACAACGCAGACAATAGTAAAAAAGAAAAATGTTATTTAAGATGTCATATCAAATATGACCTTGTGTAGGCTATTAATCGCCATGAACTCATAGACGAGGAATTTTTCTGCTCCATTAATGCAGTATCCCAACAATTTGGTTAAGTTACGATGTTGTAGTTTCGCTATTAACTTGACTTCATTCTCGAACTCAGTAAATCCTTGACGTGAAGTCACGCCCTGCTTCTTCACTGCTATTTCTACTCCATTCTCTAGTACACCCTACAGATATTATGTATCATTTAGGTATTAATTATGTTGTCTGCTGTAAATATGTATTTTCATGCTTGTTGAAAAGAAATAATAACCTTATAAACATTGTCAAAGCCACTATGCCCCATCTTATTAGCCAGCGAGAAATTGTTAGTGGCTGCAGCTAGATCACTGGAATCATATGCAATGACATTAGTTCCCTGCAACAAAGCTCCTTGAGAATTTGTCGGCTGATTGATTTCTGATTCATCTGCTCAAATGAAGATATTTTTTTGAGAAAGCAAATTAATTAGAAAATAATAGATGTGAACCATACCTTAATATGAGTATTAGGCTAGGTATCTTACTTAGGTCTTGTGTTTGGTAAATAATAGTGTTCTAGTGAAACTAAGCTTAGTCTATAATGAAGAACTATGAAAATAATATAATAGCAGCGCAAGGTGATTCTTTTTACCTATCACCTTTGTCCTCATTTTTTGACATAGAACCACAACAGCTATAAGCAAGATAATGAGTAATGCTAGCTCTGAGATTAAAGAAGCAAAAACTGTCCATTCATTTTCTCATCTGCTGTCGGAACAGGTGCATCTGTCCATAAGAAAATTAAAAGTGTTAGTTGTTTCTTACTCATAAAATTAGGCTTCAAATTTGACAGATAAACTTTATAGAAAATTCTAGAGGTATTTGCCCATTCTTTTAAAGATTTTGCAATGAGAATAACTAGATGCATGCAAGTTGGTTTCATCTTATGCTAGATTGTGTAGCAGTTATATGACAACATTCAGTCTAATGCTTCAAACATCTAATAATTCGATATCAATCTGCAATGAACCACTTAATCAAGTACTAATATGGGAATTCTATTAATTGATGTTTCTGTGCAAATAATCAAACCTACACAACAATTAACTACTTCACCCTTCAAATGTCATTCTTGCACACATTGTTTTGCACCATATTAATAATAATCTAGGCATTAAATCAGTTCAAGCAAGCAATCATTTTTACCTAATTTTCCAGGTGCCATCCATATAAAAATGTTGTTCCCAACTATCTGTGAATGTCTCATATCAAGTAAATCTCCCAACCAAACGACACATTTGCTTCCATTTCCATTGATATTAATATTAGTGTAAGCCATATACGATCTTTCATTTAAGCACTTCTGTTCACACTCCTAGGGGTACAACATTCCCCAGTCAGGCAACTTCAGTCAAGTATTCTCCACAAAGAGGTCTTTATTGGTGTAGTTAAGTGAGGTGTTTCTCCTACATCCCTCCGTAAAATTCATCTTGCCCCATTCATCTGGTGATGCAGCTGTGAAACCATCAGGACACCCGCAGGGGAGATCTCCATCACTACAAATTCCATAAGGCCCACAAGTGCTATACTGGTCACATGTGTCCTTATTGTTGGGTTTTATTTGCCATGAATTTCATACTATAAATAGGTTTTCCTTTTAGGAAAAGGTTTAGGAGTAGCTAGTCTTTTTCTTGTAGAAAAGGTTTAGGACTCTATAAATATAGGCTTGTTCCTTCTAACTTAATCAGCATTCACAATGTAGTCTTAAGGGCTTTGAGAGTTTTGGTTATGGGGAGAATTTATGGGTCACAAACTTGATACGTTATCACTTGTGTAAACCTCTCATGTATTCCAAGTGAATTGGTTAAGGTTATTTCTCTCTATATTTTGTACTCTCATGTTTATATAGTGGATTGCTCAACTCCTTTGTGGACGTAAGTCGATTGATCAAACCACGTTAAATCTTTGTGTTTTTTGGTATATTTCTCGTTTATCTTCTTACTCGTGGTCTTTCGAGGTTTGCTTTGCTAGCTTCCGCATTACACCTGCTTATTTCGGTCACAACAAGTGGTATCAGAAGCAAGATGAAAGATCTACTGTTCGTGAAGAAGTTGCATCTTCCCATTTTTACTGCTCATAAACCTGAGACTGTGACCGATGAAAATTGGGATTTCAAGCACCAACAAGTATGTGGATATATAAGACAATGAGTTAAAGATAATGTTTGCAATCATATTGTGAATGAGACACATGCTAGAACATTGTGGGAAAAGTTGGAGACGTTTTACGCTTCAAAAACTAGTTGTTCTTGCTAAAGCAATTGATGACCTTTAAATACAAGGAGGGCAGTCCTATTTTTGATCACATAAATGATTTTCAATGTGTTCTTGATCAACTATCAGGAATGGGTGTTAATTTTGATGATGAAATACAAAGACTTTGGCTTCTTAATACTCTACCGGATTCTTAGGAAACTCTTCGTGTCTCTTTAACAAATTCTGCTCCTGGTGGTAAGGTGACTATAGAATATGCAAAAAGTGGTGTGTTGAATGAAGAAGTTAGAAGAAAATCTCAAGGCACATCCTCACATTCAGATGTTTTGTACACAGAAGATCGAGGGAGAGATTTGTTGGGTAGTATTGCCCTGAGTTTCTTACCATAAATAGGTTTTCCTTTTAGGAAAAGGTTTTGGATTGGCTAGTCTTTTTCTGGTAGGAAAAGGTTTAGGACTCTATAAATAGAGGTTAGTTTCTTCTAACTTAATCAGCATTCACAATATAGTCCTAGGGTTTTGAGAGTTGCGATTATGGGGGAGAATTTTGTATACCTCATTGTATTCCGAGTGAATTGGTTGAGATTGTTTCTCTCTATATTTTGTACTCTCATATTTATAGTGGATTGCTCATCTTCTTTGTCGTAGATTGACCGTACCACATTAAATCCATCTCTTTTGGTGTGTTTCTCGTTTGTCTTCTTACTCGTGGTCTTTCGAGGTTTCCTTTGCTAGCTTTCGCATTACACCTAATTATTTTCGATCCTAACAAGTGGTATCAGAGCCATGGTTCAATGATGGAGCCAGGTAGAGATGGGTGTTCATCTTGGCGGGTGTAGTTCTAGCTGCAACCTTTTTGACAGTAATGAAGATTTTTGTTGGAGAAATTGTTTCAGAGAGATTCTCTGTGTTGAGACATAGATTTGATGAAGGAGATTATGGAAAGGAGAAACAAATTGTTGAGGATTATGTGAAGAAGGTGGACAAATTTATTTTGTCAGAAATTCAGGCCAAGGGGGAGATTTGTTGAGTTTTATTTGCCCTGAATTTCTTACTATAAATAGGTTTTCCTTTTAGGAAAAGGTTTAGGAGTAGCTAGTCCTTTTCTTGTAAGAAAAGTTTAGGACTCTATAAATATAGGCTTGTTCCTTCTAACTTAATCAACATTCACAATGTAGTCTCAAGGGCTTTGAGAGTTTTGGTTAGGGGGAGAATTTGTGGGTCAAGCTTGATTCGTTATCCTTGTGTGAACCTCCCACGTATTTCAAGTGAATTAGTTGAGGTTATTTTTCTCTATATTTTGTACTCTCATGTTTATATAGTAGATTGATCATCTCCTTTGTGGATGTAGGTCGATTGACCGAACCACGTTAAATCTTTGTGTCTTTTGGTATATTTCTCATTTGTCTTCTTACTCGTGGTCTTTCGAGGTTTGCTTTGCTAGCTTCCGCATTACACCTGCTTATTTCGGTCATAACACTTATTCAGTGTATTCACTTCCTCCCAATAATTGATAGCATTATTCCACCTCAAGAACTGTATTTTTCCGTCTGGATTCAGTGAAAGTTTCAAACTCCAGTCGTTCTTGGCTTCGAATGTGAAAAAAATTGCATCTGTATCGGAATGAAATATTGGTCTGAATGCATGGTTATCCATGAGGGCAGAACCGCCACTGAATTTTTCTCCATCCCAAGGACCCCATCTTGAATGTATTCGCTGTTTTTTCTCAAGAAGTAGTTGGGGTAACTGAGCTGAGTCGCCTGAGTCTAACCTGAACAAATAATCACCTGGAGCTGGATCAAGACTTGTCCTCCAGGACCTCATGGATCGATCAATGCCAGTTTTCTTGTCCCAGCCGAGCTTCATTCTTGGTAACAATGTGTGAAGAGGGTGGTCAAAGCTTTGCCACAGGTACTCTCCAGCCGTCAGATTTTTAGAATCTCCAAACACAAGATTACCTGAATCAAGGAGCTTCAGAACTGGTAAGGGAACAGTCTTGTTGGGCATATGAATCCATACCGTTGTTCCCAGTATATCTTGGAGAAAAATGTCTCCTTCTGTGTACTCTAGTCCTAGAAATGCACCACAATTAACTGAATTTCTTCTATTGCCAACCCATACAACGGTACCAGGACCTACATCTTTGTACCATAATCCCAGGTACATTTTGCATACAGGTATTGAAAAATAACAAACAAATCCTAATTCAAATATTTGGCCAGACGAAATTAATGTCATGCCATTGATTAGGAATTGATTTTGTAATAAAGTATCCTGAGCAGCACCGTAACTTGTGTATGAGGCTATGGAGATAAGGAGATGACAGAGAGTGAATACACAAGAAAGCAAGGAAGACATTGGTGGAAATATGAAGGTATAGCAAAGCGCTAGAGAAAAAGATGAAAACAAATGAGCTTCCCAACCCTTTCAACTTAGAGGAAGGAAAAAAAAAATAACAAACATTAACTGAAAGATGATGTTACAATTTAATTCTTGCAAATCTTCTCCATATGAAATAAAAAAATGATTTAGCTCTACCATAAATAAACTTTTCCTCTAAAAAAATGAGTTCAATATCATTTTGTTAAGTTTACTCCAGATTTTCAAAGTTTCATCTTCCAAGGCTTCTGTAATATATCTTTATTGAAGTCTTAGTTTGAAGATTTATTTGAGAGATAATCATATCTTTAATACATACTTCAGAGGCCAAAGTCATTCCTGCCCCTCTAGGAAAAGTTAACTTATGAAACGTAACTGACGCTACTGGTTCTTACTTCTATCCGATATAAATATATTATAATCTGCTTAGGCAGATCAAACAAAATCTTAAAAAATTGTCAAACAAGTAATAAATGAAAGAGTAAGTTGCAATTATTGCGATTGAACCAATTCTCAATCTAGGCTTGTTATATTAAACTCGACGAAATTTCAAAATTAAATTAATTTAAACATGAATACAATAACATCCTTCCCGTTACTCGAATTCTAAACTACCTAAGCATGGTATTAGAGTCCAGAGAGTGGTAATAATTATTGCTTAGCATGTAAAAGATCAAATGAAGGGTAACCTTTTAAGTTTTAACTAAAATGAAATATTTCCTTACCGAGCTAGTGTGTTTAAGAAATTTGTCTTGGCCTCCATAGGACAACAACAGGGCAGTCTTAATCACTAGGTCACTAAAGTCATCGCTTGGGGCCCCATATTTTTGGGGTTCCATTTTTTAAAAAAAGTACTTATATATATTATTCAAAAAATATATATATGTACTTTTAAATTTAAAAAAAAAAAAAAAGTAAGAAGTAAAAAAAAATGTTATTAGTTTTTCCACTTTTCTAACGGAATGGAACATTTTTTTGGGAATAATTTCCTTGTGTGGGAAATTGTGCTTCCTTATTTATCTCTAAGAATTTGACCTTATACTATTATTTACCTTATATTCATCTTATTTATTATTTTTATTCTCAATGTTGAACTTTCTCCTACAAAATCTTTTGATTTACTGTTGTTTACAAGTTACGAAAGAATAAATTTACTTTTGAATGTCTTCTTCAAAACCACAAGAAGTGCAAACAAACAATCATTATATTGAAGGAACGCAACACTATTTCGATATTGTTATATCAACTTATCAAATTCATGCCAAATTTATTTTAAAAAACATCGTCTTAACATTGAACTTTCTTTAACACATAATAGTTATTCTGATATTGATGATTTAGATTTATTTTTTTGAAATAAGTGTTAAAAGAAATAATACAAGTAGAAAATAATGATCTAATGGAAATACTCAATCAAATAAAAAGACTTGATTCTTTTCCTAATGCATTCCGTTGAAAGAAGTTTTTCGAAACTAAAATTGCAATAAAATCTTATCTAAATCAACAATATATCAAGAGAGAATGAATGAATTAGCTATATTACCAATTGAAAAGGAATTACTAAAACAAATTGATTATAAAATAGTAATTAATGATTTCGCATCTAAAAATCGAGAAAAGTAGATTTTAGATAAAATATATATGATGATTTTTCGATTTTCGTATATATACTAGGAGTCTCGAGTCCTAAGAGAATTTGAAATTGCCCAAGGCTTTGTTGTAAGTATTCATAGACCAGCATCCCTCTTGCCCTTCAATCAACAATCCAAGATTCATCATATGACAATGAGTCAACCTTCTTTTGTTTTTACAACTATTTATGAAGTCTTTTAGGAGCTTTCATGAACTATCAGTTGTTTCCTAAAGTATCACTTTTGTGAGTTTCCTACATGAACTATCAGATGTTTGTGTTTCATACCTAAACTATCACCAACTACGTAACCAAACACGCCTCAAAATTAATGAGTCAGCTGCTATGTGGATGAAATTTTACGGGCAAATAAAGTTGTCACGAGCGTTTTGGCTATTGTATTCGAACACTTGGTCAGTAATTAGCTTCCAGGTGTTTTTTTAAGCTAGTACAACAATAGCAACAACACCCTTTGTCCCAAACATTGTTGGGTGGGCTATATTTGTTTCACATAAACATTACATCAACTATAGTCAATCAGAACAAATGTCTAGTTCAACGGGATTATCAGCAGAGTTTTCTAACAAAGCTATTGAATCAGACGAAAATGTCATAGAACTTCCCATGATCTGATGAACAATCGGTTGAGATTGAAGAGGCTGAGGAGGTACTTCTAGCACTTCAACTTCACCTTCAAGCATTTCTAATACTCTACTCATCGAAGGGCGTTGTATCGGATTTGTTTGTATGCACCATAACGCAATTAAAGCCAGCTTTCTAACCATCTTCTTTTCATCATCATTTGCTTCTTCACCCACCACAATCTCCTTCCCCTTGTTGAACTTATCGTAAATATAATAAGGAAAATATTGGCTGGAATTCTCTTCATTTGCAACTTCATGTCTTTTCAAGTCCAGCATTTCCATTAGCAGCATTCCAAAGCTGTAAACATCAGCTTTGTATGAGATTGTTCCAATGCTTCTGCTGATCAACTCTGGAGCTACATAGCCAATCGTTCCTCGAGCAGCTGTGAGAGTCACTATGCTATTATCTGTTGGATATAATTTCGCAAGCCCAAAGTCAGAAATCTTTGGAATGAAATTCTCATCCAAAAGAATGTTGTGTGGTTTGATGTCAAAATGCAAAATTCGTACATCACAGCCTCGATGCAAATACCCAATTCCTCGAGCCACTCCAAGAATAATGTCATACTTCCTCTGCCAACTTAACAGAGGACTTCCTTCTTGACTGGTGCTGATATACTTGTCGAGTGATCCATTGGGCATGAAGTCGTATACAAGAGCACGCTTTGTTCCCTCAACACAATACCCCACGAGTCCAACCACATTGACATGATGAATCCTTCCAATGGTAGCTACTTCATTCATAAAATCTTGCCCACCAGCTTTAGGCTTGTTCAACATCTTCACTGCTACGTCCCTTCCACTTTGAAGCTTTCATTTGTATACACTGCCGTAACCTCCCTCACCTAATTTCTCTTTGAATCCTCTTGTCATTCTCTTTATGTGGGAGTAATTATATCTGATTGGCATGAAGTTATTTTGTGTTTGTAAAAAGCCTTCAATCATATCATACATCGACAAATGCCTCCTTTTGAATTTGATCACCAGAAATACAATTACAAACGGAAGGCCTATCACAAATTTTGTTCCCAAATACGCTGCAAATTTGAGAAGTCATAAAGTTAACTTCCTCTTGAGCCAATATATCATAGAGATGTCTTTTTCTTATGCGGATCGTTCAATTCTTCTCAGAAATTATGAGTTAAGTTAAATTTAACAATTTCTGTCTCATTTGATTGCTATTAATAGCTTCACTAACAATACTTAATATATTTCGAGTTATTCTATTTTAAAATATTTGTGTTGTGCTCACTTGTTTTAGATTATTTTCACGAAATGGAATGTTAAGTTGTGTCCATCCAAATAGCATACAGCTTGCTAAAGGGATATACAGGAGCTTACCCATGAGATACAGAAGTAGCGACAGAATGGAACCTGGTTAGATTCAAGTGCAAAAAATTTAGAATGAGAGATCAATGGAGAACTTAAAGTATATGTAAAGAAAAGTTTGAGTCCTCACGGAGAATCCGTTGAATAACAACTAAGAAATTAAATTATAGTGAGTGAATCCATTGTTTTCCGTATCTGAGGATGGAAAACAATTTTTTTATCAAAGAGTAGAACATATATAATTGAAGACCGTCTTACTTATACTTCGTCCATAATGCAGGTGCTTAAATACGAAATACTTAAGTAGCGACAGACTGATCCCTGGTTAGATTAAAGTGCAAAAAAATTAGAATGTGAGGTCAATAAGAAATTAAAAGTATATGTCGAGAAAAGTTTGAGTCCTCACAGAAAATCCGTTCAATATCACCTACAAAGACATGAAGAAATTAATTAAATTGTAGCGAGTGAATCCATTGTTTTCCGACTTTCTTAGGATTGGAAAAGAATGTTGCTAATTAAGAAGCAGAGCATATATAATTGAAGACCTTACTTATGCTTTGTGAAGAACTCCACAGATAATAACGAAGCTCAAATCCGTAGAGGATTGCTTGATGAAAATCAGAAAGGGAAATGTTGTTCTCTGCATCTTTAATATTAGGCCACGAGGTCAGGCCTATAAGTTGTACTCTGCATCCATCATTGACTTCTGATGCATTCGTTTCTCCAATCTTCAAATAAGTGTATCTGCTTAATTTGCAGCCACTAATTTCCACAAATGCGGAATTATTAACAGCAAATGGACAGTTGAACATGAAGATGGGATCTAAAAATGTTTTAGAATAATCATAAGTATAATAATATGAGTCAATGATATTATAGTACTGGTTGATGTTAAACTGAGTTCTGAAAGAGCATAGATCATCTTGTGTTTGTAAAGTTGGATCTACCAGGCGAATTATCTTGTTATCATAATCGATGCCTTGAACGTGCAACTTCTCGGAGAATAACCACATAACTGTTTGGTTACTTTCACATGCTAATTCATATCCTGGAAAATGGCAATCTTTTGGATCAGTGTTTAAGCGAAAAGGGCTTCTTATGTTACGAATATTGCCACAAGCAGAAGGGGGACAGTAATAGTGTTTGCTTTTCCTAGCATTGCATGTTTGGAGAAAGATGATTAATGTAAAACATTTTAGCAGAATGGTTCCCCTACACATATACATTAGTACTCTCTTGATTCTTTTCTTTTCTTTCCTACTATTTCCAACTGATGAAAAGAATTGAGACTTCAATATTATTATAAATGCAGGTGTGTTTGTTGGATACTTGAAGCTGTGTGGACTTTTCATCACCAATTTACTCCTTTGGGTCCCAACCCAAGCCAATTGAATACTTGTGTTTGGTGCAATTTGATGAAGGGCCCTCAGCAGGAAGACTTTGCCGTTTACCTATTTATTATAACCACTCTCCAGGAACGAGCACTGCAAATTTATTCCAAACGATAATATATTTATTTTATCTTCTACATAAGTAATAAATTTTAAAAGTGATATGTGCAACATGAAACAAATTCTTACCAAATAAATATAATGAATCGAACTTACCACATATAATTATAGTTAAATCTTGTACTGTGATTATGATGCCACCAAAATTGAGAGGAAAAAAAATGACAAAACATAAATACAATTCAATGTGGTAATACATAATAGATGAAGAAGGAATCAAATAAAAGAAGAGACTTTGATATCAATAATTGAACACTACATTTCTTATGATTTATCTTATATTATCCAATGTCTTATTTTATTGTTTGTACTTTGTAAGACCAACTTTTTCTTCATTCAATATGAGGAAATGAAAAGACGAGTTTTAAAAATTATTCTGTAGAAATGAAGGGTCTTTAGACCATCATCTTTTCATTCTCATCTGTTTAATGTCTTGGTCATTTAATTACATTTTAGATTTGATTCAACTTTTAACTTAATACCTTAACAGTTTTAGTAATTAGTATAATATATAAAATATTATTTAATATTTAATTAATTAGATATTTAATTTAGCTTAGGGATAAAAGGATAATCTAACTTTCCAGGACCTTTCTACTTTTGATATACTAAATAAATTAATATAAATATAAATGAATAATTAAAATTTGTTATATATGTGTGTGTGTGTTTGTGTGTGATGATATGATATATAGTTGACCTCAAGGTGTGTTTTTATAAACGATGACCGCAAGCTTAAACGGGGATGAATGTGGCTCTGATAGCATGTAAAGATATGTCACATGCGTCTAACTCAACCCCAAAATTAACTCATGAGAGAAGGATTGCTCAAATTTATATAAGCAAACGATCAATCATTCCCCAACCAATGTGGACTCTAACCCACTCTGTTAAGAAGATGAATGCACAAAATATTCCTTCTTAATCACATCAATGATAGCACAGTAATTTACAATGGATTTCAAGGATATGGAAAAGGAATGATTGGACTATTACATTGATGATGAGAAAAGACAGATTTTTGAACTCACAATTGTATGTAATGAGAAAAAAAGACCTAATTATACTCTTTATCTTACACAAAACTTACCCAAAAACAAAAACTGAGAAAGTATACAAGAGAAAATTGTGAACCTCTTGTAGACTGTAGTAATATACACTTTCTGAGGGAGATACCATCAACTACCGGGGATCTATCATGGTAACTGTAACTTGATTGACAGTGCAAGTTTCTTCATAATTAGTCGAATATGAATCAGAATCAACGGGTCTTCTTCCAAGGCAAAATCCTGGGTTTTTAGGCTGAGGTAGTGACGCGCTTTCGCTACCTAGCATCAAAACCACAGTGGCCATGTTTGGTCTGTCTTCTGCTTGTTCCTGGACACACAACAGTCCAACCTGTATACATCTCATTACTTCAGACGGAGAAAACGATTCTCCAAAAGATGGATCTAGTAGCTCTGAGCCGCTCCCTTCTTTCCATAGTCTCCACGCCTGCATAATCGGTTACTTTGTTTATCAGAAATGAATCAAATGATGAATGTATTACCAATAATGAAGCTTACATGTCCAAGAAGGTTGAGTTGGTTATTTTGATAATAGAATCCCCTGTTCTTCTTCCCGGTTACTATTTCTAACACCAAAACCCCAAAGCTGAAAACATCGGACTTAACAGAGAAGAGGCCATCCATTGCATATTCCGGAGACATGTAACCACTACATCAAAACAAAAAACAGAATTAGTAACAGCTTTAAAGGTTCTATGAACTATGTGAAGAAATTATGTTGAGTGCTTACTAGGTTCCAACTACTCTTTTTGTATTTCCTTCAGTCTCATCTCCGCCAAATATTCTTGCCATGCCAAAATCTGATATTTTAGGGGTCAAATCCTTATCAAGCAGAATATTGCTTGCTTTAAGGTCTCTGTGGATAATCCTAAATCTTGAATCTTGGTGAAGGTATAGAAGCCCCCGAGCAATACCACAAATAATATTGAACCGCTTTTGCCAGTTGAGCAGCGAACTTTTCTGTTTATCTGAGGAGCATATTCAAATGTGAGTCGCAAATTATATAAGCATGTAAGTAAATGATGTGAAACACTACTCTCTTGACGATACAACGAAAAAGACTTACTGAACAAAATTGAATCTAAACTTTTATTCTCCAGGTATTCATAGATCAGCATCTTCTCTTCCATATCAACACAACAGCCAAGAAGCCGGACTAGATTTCTGTGTTGAAGCCTGGCAATTAATCTTAGCTCATTTTTAAATTCCTCTACTCCTTGTCCGGAATTCTTTGAGAGCCTTTTGACTGCTACTTCTTGACCAACCAGCATTGCCTGATCAAAAGATTATATTATTGAGTTCGTCCATCATTTTTTCTTCTTTATTATACCACTATGGTTTACATATAACTGAGATTTTACCTTGTAAACACAACCAAAACCACCTTGGCCCAACTTAGTTGCGTCAGAAAAATTTTCTGTAGCCGTAGCTAGGGTACTGAAATCAAATAATGGCAATTCAAACTCTTCCGTGGAAGTTTCACCAGAAAATTCTCTTTTACTTGGAATAATAGTTGCATTCATCAGAAGTTCTTGACTTCGCTCGCTAGTGCCTAATTTAGGATCATAAGTAAACATTCATTAGAAAATGAAGCATTTTATATAAGACAATCTTATACATCATGATAGATTCATATAATACCTCTGTTTACGGATTTAGTTCGGATTGAACCTTGATGTTTTCTTCTCTTTGACAAGAAGCAAAGGGTTAGTCCAAATAGCACAAGAGCTATACCAACTGTAACCCCAGCAGCTATTGCAACTATTTTTGTCTTGCCAGAACTATTACCAGATCCCACACCTCCAATTTGCACTGAAATTAAAAGTTTTTCGAGTTAATTAATCATGCTTAATTTTATTCAAGAGTTTAGTGCTGCAAGAAGAAAATCATCATTTTTTACTGGCATAATACATAAAGAAACACTCAAACTTGACCTCAGCTGACAAGTAAGCACTCCAACTTCAAAAGAGCATATCTAGACACCTCAATTGACAACTAGACACTCCAACTCGTCCCACTGTGTCTCATGGACACCCATGCTGACTTGACACATTAATTTTGAAGGTGTCTAGATTATCATTTTGTAAGTTGGAGAGTTCAATTGACACAGAGGAAATAATTTGAGGTGTCTAGGTATGTATACTAAAGTTAAGGTGTTTACTTGCAAGCTGAGGCCAAATTTGAATGTATCTTTATTTATGAAAATCTATAGTGTTGTTAAAAATCATTTTCGGTGACAATAGCAAAGTTTGAATTGAAAAGACTACAGTCCAATGGTGTCACTAAACATGATCTAATTCACCTACTTCACAAAGTTGTGTCCAAAAAAAACTATTAATATCATCCATGACATTTTCTTGGTAAAAAATAATAATTTGCTTAATATATACTTCTTAATCCCTTTGTAATATTTGAATTAATTTACCCCACCAAACCTTACTTTTCAAACGTGTATATGACCTTTTCCCAAATGTGTCAAAGGAATTGGTGTCCAATCATTTTCTTGTATTACATTAGGAAACATATGCTTTTTTTCTCTAAAAAGGAGAAAAAAGGGGAACCAACTGGGCCGGGATGGCCCAATAAAAGTCAAGATCGACGGCAATGTAAGGGCCCATCAAACCGACCAGGAAATTGCTTCGTCACCGTTTATTGTGGGACCAATTAATGAAAAATAATTTAGAGCAAAATAAGCTTTATTTGGAAACTTTATTTCTCACCATAATTAAAAGTTTTTTGAATCCATAAGGCAAATATGAAAGCAAAAAAGTTTTCTCCAAGTATGTCATGCAAGATTTAAAGAGGAAAGTACAAAAGAAAAAGCAAATACACATTTTGATTACTTTGATATTGTGACAATAAATCGATAATGTTTATTCAAATTTATTAGTAGGTGATTGGAAAGAAGATGGAATTAGGTGGTTGATTGCTTTTAGAGCATTGAGATACTTGACTGTGTAATATATTTTTTCCAAATATTAATCATTCCTATCAAATCAAATGAGAAAAAGAAAGTCCAAATAGTAAATAAATATAATTAAGTCCCTATTGAAAGAAAATTGTAGATGGGGATTGGTAGATATGGTTAGGTTTTTTATACTTTTCGATTTTTCAACGTAAAATACACAAAGCATAAAAAAAGAAAAATTATATTGAAAACGTGGATACCACAAAGAATATATTGGCAAACTCATTAGCAGAATAACTTTGAAAAGTAGGTTGTTTACAAGTCCTTTTCAGGATTAAATGCACTCAATAATTATTATACTAACTTCTTGTTTTTTCCAACTAGCAATTATGAAGTTTTATTTTTATTTTGAAATCTAGTTGATTATATAAAATATTAGATCGAAAGTAGGTAACGTGAAAGGGAATTTAAAAAGGGGGCCAAGGATATTAAAAGACAACTATACGTGTTGTTCAAAGGGGGTAGAGTATTTATTTTCAAAATAAAATATCTAAAAAATAGCAATACCCAAAAAAATAAAATATAAAAGTAAAATATATTTTTATAATTGCATCTATTTGAGGCAAAACTAACGGCATGCACATGGTTAAATTTGCCAACTTTGGAATTCAATCGGAAAAGAGTAAATTAAAATTATTATAATGTGTAATATGCTTCTTATTAAAATGACAAAACAATACATTTAAAATATTATTCAAGGAATATTTGGATTGGACGACATGCAAAACTGGTACTAACATTTTTTGGACAAATAGATTTTTCGACTTGTCCTCGACTTTGAAATTATGAAAATAGATTCAAACAGAACAGTATATATATATAGTGGAATAATGCATAGAATAGCAAGTTTACAAATGAATGAGATAAATCAACTTCCGACAAAAATATGCAAAATATTATTACTATTTCTTCGTCTCAATTTATGTGATGTTAATTTAATTTGACATAGAATTTAAAAAAAGACATTTGAAACTTATGGTAAAATACAAGTCATTGTTTGTATTGCTATAAATTATCTCATTAGAAATAAAATAAGCATTTTAAAATTGAATTATTACTATATATATGAAAATAAAAAAATTGTGTGACACATAAACTTAAACGAGAATATTAAATTGCATATTTCAATCATGGAAATACTCTCCAAACTTCCACAAAAATATTTTCCAAAGACTTCATCACCCTTTCTATTTTACTCAACTTCTCTGTGTTGAAATATCATCCAACCTAACAAGTAAATAAAAAATTCCAACTAACTCCACTCGTGCAGACCTAGTCGGCTCAAAGCATCCCGGTGACCCAAAATTTGATCTTGACAGAGAAGTTGATTATCTAACCATCAATTTTCAACCCCAAATTACTTAAAATTAATTGTACAAATTCTTTTTAATACAATTATTTTTTATCGATTATTAATGTTATCATTGTACTAATCGAAGCTAGTAGAAAAATAGGATGATACCTGCGTCAGAAGTAGCCACCCTAACGTAGAGAACTTGGCCACCTTCCGCCGCCGCATACTGCCGCATGTCAATAAGTTCGGTGCTCCAAATGACACAACCCGACCCACTTCCGCTAATATTCGAATTTGTATAGGCCGTGCAAGAACAATTCTTCATACACATAGCTTCACATTCATCCAAATTCATATTTGTATCCACAAACGAATTCGTCGTATCTGGCAACTTCATGCTCCTCAATACGTTAAATTTATCAGTTTTACAATCCAATTTATGAAATCGAACACAACCATCAGACCCATCTCGCAATTCCCAGGCCACTTGATTTTTAGGCTTGAATCCCACCATACATTTGCAGATTGGTGAAATATTTGTGTCACAAATTCCAGATACCCCACACTCTGTGTATCCGTCACATTGATCTTTTGGAGCATACCAAAATCGATTCCATATGTTGTTTGTTGGGATCCAAGTGAATCGTTCGAGAAGGCCAGTATGACTCACGAACAATCTTGAGTATAAAGTTTTGTTGTGTAATTTGAACATGTAAGTAATTTCATCTGATTTGAACTGAAATTCGAATGAGATAATCTCACTTGCCTTCATTTCCGGTACCCCACTGAATCTAATTCCATTCCAAGCGCCGCTCCTGTAGATAATTTGTTGTTTATTTGAAAAGTAAACTTCCGGGAACCCACTGGTGTTGATCTTGAAGGTGTAATCTCCGAGAGCTGGATCAATTGCTGATTTCCATGATGTTATGTTTCTATTCATCCCGGATTTTGAATCCCACCCAAGTTTCATTCCAGGTAATAAAGTGTTTGTTGGATAATCAAAGCTCTGCCATAGGTAACTCTGTTCTCTGTCATCATTTTCCGGTCGAATGACAAAGTTCCCGGAGTCAAGGAGTTGGGCTACTACGTTGGTCGCCGGAGTTTGCTCGGAAGACCAAACGGAATTCCCAGTTTGGCCATCGACGAGAAGAAGGGTACCAATTTCTGTGATTTTTAGGACTGATGTTGATGAAGTTGAAAGGGGTTTAGCTCTGTTTGCAACCCAGACAATAGTCCTGTCTTGAATCTCTTTGTACCAAATACCGATATACCATTTGTCTGAATTTGCACCGCCAGGAGAGAAAAAGCCTAATTCAAAGTGTTGATCGGAAGATACTAAGGTTTGATCTTTGTTTAAAGGCTGTGTTGGGGTGATTGTATCAGTGGGTATGGCAATAATTGGATGAAGAAATTGAGAAATCAAAATCAAGAAGAAGAAGAATTGGTGAAAGTAGTAATCCTTGGTGTTTCTCATTGTGGAATTTAAGAAAAGAGTATTTTGTTTTGCTGGTTTATTGAAGACAAGTTGAGCAGTGTTGGTGTTTGAGACATTTGTTGGTGAACTTTGTTCTCTTGTTTGATAGGAAGAGGGAAGGAAGGAAGATGGTATTTTGGTACACATCCCCCCTTCTCTCTTTTATGCTTCTTTCTTGGTCTTCTAAAGTTTTCCCTTGAAAATGAAATGTCACAAAGTTGATTTCAAATTCTATGTTACAAAGTTGAAGTTAAAATTGGGTAAAACGTTAAATTTAACCCCACCAAAAAAAGGGATTTTCTTGTGATCTAAAAGATTGATACAACTTGTTTGGATGGTTGTTGTTAAGTTTGTATTGTACTATATTGTGTTGTTAGTTTAACTTTAAAAAAATTGTTTTAATTGTTATTTAAATTTAATTATATTATATCGTTAGAAAGTCTCATTTTATGTAATAATTCTTAATCTGGTGTAAACGTGTTATTATCTTTTTTTTCCTCCCTCATTTTATTTTTACTTATTAAAATATCTAATAATTCTATTTTATCGTTTATCATACATTTTCAAAACAACGTTTTTATTAGTATAATCGATTTTCTTTGAGTGAGGAGCGATTAACGTAAGTGG
>JAJOOS010005108.1:0-40910 GCA_029582725.1 Solanum chiquidenum | reverse complement strand
TTTTTTATGTAATGTTTTCTTGGTAAAGAAAGTTTTAAATTCCTTATGGTTTTAGTGTCTATGCGATGAATGAATGCTAAGAGGCTTGTATTAGAACTCTTCGAGGTCGAGTACGCCGGTTACGACTAGGGGGTGCTCCCGGGTCGTGACAGTAAGTTCATTAAGTTGACAAGACGAGCCCAACTCATGCTCTTCAAGCCCAATGCCCAAAATTGCTTGGACGAAAACACCCCTAAAACCCTAGCTCAAGCCTATATAAAGAAGTCTTCATAAGACCAAAAGGGAGGAGGAAGAAAAAGAAGAAGACACATAGAAATACATAGAGTATCCTTGCTCTTCAGTGGTGATCGACAAGTCGTCCGCATAGAAAGAAGTCTTCGCTCCAAGTGTTGAGTCGCAAGTACAAAGAAGTCTTCGCTCCAAAAGTTGAGCCGCAAGTATTCCATCAAATCAAGAACATCATTGAAGAGAAAAATTAGTGGATTACATATCTTTTCTTAAAGATTTTATAAAGATTGTAACCTTCGCATAAATTCAAATACAAATATTGTTGTTTGCTTGTTATTTTCCTTTCCTGTTTGCTGTATTTCAGGTTTGAAACTTTAGACGCTTACAAATTGGCATGCTCAGTAGGACAATCTTTACCTCTCATATCTTTTCTTCAAGAAAATCAAAGTTCAAAATGTCGAGATGACTTTCAAGAAGATCAATTCAAAATATGCATCTCCTTTTAAATCTGGATCTACATCTGTATCCGCATCTGCATCTACATCCGCAAAAACTGATGGATCCAAATTCTGAATTGCTGAGGAAAACATCCTTGATATTACTACGGGAAGCATGAGACTGTCAAAAGGAACCAAGCCAAATTGGTATGACAACAAGCCTCCCGAGTGCCGTCCAAATATGCTATTATCTTTGGTTCATCTCCAAAAGGTGTAAAGTCTCTTGCAAAAGCCGCAAAAGAAGGCATCGCTGAAATGGTCGAGAGGGTTCTTGCCCAGTTGAGCCTATCTACATCCAAAAAGTCATTTGCTTCAGCCGACAATGATGTCTTAAGCATAGGATCTACCCCATAAAACATGTTTGCATCTCATGTTTGGGAAAATCAATGTTATTCTCCATCACCTACGATGGTAATGCACACGATGGTGGTTGAAATTTCCACAATAGAAGAACAACTTGAAAATTTGATGAAAGCAGTTGAAGGCCTATCAACGTAGATCAAAGGTCAAGACATACAAATTACCAAGTTGACAAACATGATGGAGATTATGGAGAAAAGAGAATCCACTCAATTATGTGCAAAGCTTCATGAAACTCAGGATAAAATAAAGTCCTCTGCAAAAAAAGAAATAATTATCAACGAGTTTCAAGTGTCTGCCGAAGGTCTGATTCCTATTGACAAATTGAAGGACTTCATAAAAGAGGTTATCAAAGATAAATCTGAGTGCATGTCCAAGTCTCCTCTCACATATGTAAAGACGTATTCTCAGAGAATTGATAACCTAAAAATACACGTTGGCTATCAACCTCCTAAGTTGCAGTAATTCGATGGCAATGGAAATCCAAAACAACATGTAGCACACTTTGTCGAAACTTGCAATAATACTGGAACATATGGTGATTATCTTGTTAAGCAGTTTGTTAGATCTCTCACGGGAATTGCTTTTGAATGGTACATAGATCTTAAGTCTAGTTCTATTGATAGCATATGGAGCAACAATTCCTTAAGCATTTTTATCGCACAAGGAGTGTTGTGAGCATGATAGAGATTGCAAACGCCCGTCAAAGAAATGATGAACAAGTCATTGACTTCATAAATCGCTGGAGGATCTTGAGCCTTAACTGTAAAGATCGCCGTAGTGAAACTTCTAGGATCGAAATATGCATCCAAGGTATGCGTTGGGATCTTCGTTACATATTGCAAGGCATAAAGCCTAAAACGTTTGAAGAACTAGCCACACGTGCTCATGATATGGAATTGAGTATTACTTCAAATGGAGATCAAGAGTTGTCCAACTTCAAAACTTACAAAGGAAATATAATTGACATTGAGGATGAAGAAAAGTTTTCATCTGAAACCGAAATTGAAGAGTCTATGTAAGTCGACGTACTCCTTGATGTACGAGTCTAAACTGCAAGTCATAATGATCATTGACATACGATCCTAAAATGCATGTTGTGAAATTCATCAAATTCAAGCTCTAAAGATCCTCAAATTAGAGTCAAGTCTTCATGGCATAAAGCTTATCAAATTCGAGCTAAATCTTCATGTCGTAAAGCTCGTTAAGTTCAAGCTAAATCTTCAAATCAAAATGCTCATTGACGCACAAGTCAAAAAAAATATATGTCAGGAAGCACATCAAATTCAAGCTATGTTTTTAAGTCAAGAAGTTTATCAAATTGAAGCAGAATTTTCAAGTCTCAAAGCTCATCAAATTTGAGCAAAATCTTCAAATTTAAATTCTCCTTGACGTATGAGCCTAAAATGCCTGTCATGAAGTTCATCAAATTCTGTTGAATCTTCAAGTTTCAAAGGTCATCAAATTCGAGCAAAATCTTCAAATCAAAATGCTCCTCGACGCACGAGTGTAAAATGCATGTCATAAAGTTCATCAAATTCTGTTGAATCTTCAAGTTTCAAAGCTCATCAGATTCTAGCAAAATCTTCAAGTCAAAATGCTTCTTGACGCACAAATCTAAATTGCTTGTCATGAAGCTCATCAAATTTGTGCTAAGTCTCAAGTTTTGAAGCTCTTCAAATTTGAGCTATGTTTTCAAATCATGATGCTTCTCAAATGCGAGTCAAGTCCTTAAGTCACAAAAGCTCCATGAAAAGGAGTTAAATCCGCAAGTCGTTACTTTTGGCCCTTGTGAGTTTAAATCTATATGATAAAAAAAAAATCCAATAGGTTGAAAACCTTGAAATAAGTGTCCTAGACAAATTTTTAAAAAAAAACTCACCTGTTTTGCATTGAAGTGTAAAGTAAATACATTTTATTGCTTCAAAATTGCAAGAGTTTTACACATTATAAGGAAGGGATGAAAAAAATGGAAATATCATCCCATACCAAAGGTCTAACTAGAAAAAAATGAATCAAACATCAAGAAGTGGTTTTTCAACTCGTCTTGGATGTCTTTATCAAGTTCGCATCACCTTTTCATCAAACATCATTGCTTCAAGTATTTTTATGGATCGATGCAACCATAAGTGAGCCTCTATCTTTGGCGTGGGGGCATATGCTAAAGTCTAATATATGAAGTTGATCATGTGACAAGTAGTTGTTCTCCAGAACTAGGACACACTACATCAAAATCTCTTTCGTGGCAAAGTCAAAACTACAGAAGAAGAGACATAAATTATGATTCGTCGCCAAGCTTCAATTTAGAGAAAGATGCACTAAGTGTTGTTCTCACCAAACCCGCAATTGTAGAAGAAGATGCACTAAGTGTGGTTTGTCGCTACAGTCGCAACTGCAAAAGAAGAGGCGTCAAGTGTGGTTCGTCTTCAAAGTTGCAACTACAGAAGAAGAGGCGTCAAGTGTGGTTCGTCTTCAAAGTTGCAACTACAGAAGAAGAGGCGTCAAGTGTGGTTCATCTTCAAAGTCGCAACTACAAAATAAGAGGCATCAAGTATGGTTCGTCGTCAAAGCCGCAACTGCAAAAAAAAAGAAAAAAAAAGATATTTCATATGTGATTCTTCATCAAAGCCACAACTCTAAAAGAAGATGATCCACGTCGCAATTGTAGAATAAGTTGTACTAAGTGTGGTTCATCGCTAAAGCCGCAATTGCAAAGGAAGAGACATCAAATGTGATTCGTCGTCGAAGCCGCAACTGTAAAAAAAAAAAAAAAAAAAAGGACATTTTATGTGTGGTTCATCATCAAAGACACAACTCTAAAAGAGGATGATCCACGTATGATTCGTCATCAAAGTTGCAATTCCAGAAGAAGGTGTATTAAGTGTGGTTCGTCGCTAAAATCGCAATTGCAGAAGAAGAGGCACCAAGTGTGGTTTGTCATCAAAATTGAAACTACAAAAGTAGATGCATCATGTGTCGCCGCAAATGCAAAATAAAATGCACCAAGTGTTGTTCGTCGTAAAAGCCGCAGTTACAAAAGAAGATGCATGAAGTGTAGTTCATCTCAACCAAAGCAATAATCGCTAAAAAAAAATTGCACCAAATGGTTCCTCACCAATTATGGATTACACCTCACATATTTTTGGTCTGATATTGAGACTTTTTGCGGTCCATCATAAACCTGCAAGAAAAAAGAAAAAGTGATGTGTCTCACAGTGCAAATTGCACGAACTTCAAATCGACATGGTGAAAATTATGGCATATGCTCTCGCGCTCGTCATGATGAATATGGTCCTATTGGCTCAAGAGTTTTATGTTGTCTCTCCAATATAGATGATGACAAAATTCTCAATCAATGCAGAAATCAATATGCGGCTCTTCGGGGAAGATGCAGAGAAGTGAACTCATGGATGTTGTCCAAAGTCAATTGGATCGCTAAGTTTAAAAATATCAATTTTGGTGAATTCATCAGAACTTTGAGTTTGATTTTTGGATAAGTTGTAGACTTAAGAGTCTATTTTCTATCGAATCAAGTCGCTCTCCATTCTAGAAGATGCAAGCGTTTTGATGACTCAACATTCTGCAAAACAATAATGAAAGAATTGAAGACCAACTTCAAAAATCAATTCCCATCAATTCAGAAGGTTTTTGATTTTGAATTTCGGATATGTCATAGCCCTCTGAGTGTTGTTTCTGGAACATCAAACGGATCATGATTTTGATGATTCTACAACTAGTTATGAATTTTCCACCACGGGCGTGCTGTGCTGAAAAGAAAGTGACGAAAATTGAGTTTGGTATGCCTCAAGTTGACAATAATATGTGTATTTATAGAAATCAAAAGTACATAAATTGTGTTCCTACAAATTATGAAAAAACCATATTTAAAAAAAAATATGGTAAATTTTCCTAGGAACCGAATTATGGTAAGTTTCTATAGGAATCAAGTTATGGAAAATTCCATTGGAATCAAGTTATGGAAAATTTCCATTGGAATCAAATATGGAAAGTTTTGGAAGATTCCATAAAAAAAAATCATGAATGCTTCAAGCCTTGTCTTTAAAGGTTCAACAAGTTGGACACCACAACAAACCTCGAAGTAGGGGGCATTTATAGATAGTGAAATTTTATTCATAAATCCATACTAAATTTGGATTAAATCTTAAATTCATGATACGTTGACCAAGTCAAATTACTAGTTAATAAATTCGGATTAATATTTAAGTCAAAATTATATGACTTAAATCAAGTCCAAATTACATTTGGGTCAGTTCATTAAGTTGACAAGACGATCCCAACTCATGTTCTTCAAGCCCAATGACCAAAATTGCTTGGACGAAAACATCCCTAAAACCCTAGCTCAAGCCTATATAAAGAGGTCTTCATAAGACCAAAAGGGAGGAGGAAGAAAAAGAAGAAGACACATCGAAATACATAGAGAATCCTTGCTCTTCAGTGGTGATCGACAAGTCTTCCGCATAGAAAGAAGTCTTCGCTCCAAGTGTTGAGCCGCAAGTACAAAAAAGTCTTCGCTCCAAAAGTTGAGCCCCAAGTATTCCATCAAATCAAGAACATCATTGAAGAGAAGAATCAGGGGTTTACATATCTTTTCTTAAAGATTTTGTAAAGATCGTAAACTTCACATAAATTCAAATACAAATACTGTTGTTTGCTTATTATTTTCCTTTCCTGTTTGCTGTATTTCAGGATTGAAACTTTAGACGCTTACCGTGGCAATAGCAAGCATCAAATTTGAATTTCCTCAATTGCAGCCACCTTTTCCATGTATAAAAATATATTATTTTAGTCACTTTAACCCGTTAAGTTGTCTGCTTGATTTTCTTCTTCAATTTTCCATCTTTAATTCGTTTTAGCTCCAAACTTCTTCATTTTTCCACAAATTTAATCCTACAAATAAAATATACTATTTAGCACAATTCATAAAATTTATGCTAAAAAAGGACAAATATAAATGATAAATGTGACGCAAATAATGATTAAAAATATGTATTTTGGTCTCACATCAGAGCTTCCTCCATGATCCTCTATTGGAATGCATCCACCCTTGGTACACACAATCTACCTTGATACCTCAAATACACCATCTCCCCCTTGATCAAAAGCCATTACTTTTTGCTTATGAACATTTGCCTTCAATTCAAGCAAAATAGGATCTTGGTCTTGTTTCTTTTTCACTTATGACACTAATGATGATTCAACTCCATTCATCACCACTACTCCTCCTTCGCTGGAATCCATTAGTCGAACTCCTAATCGTGCAAGTCTGTACACATCTTTTGCTTACTCTCTCTTTTCTTCCTCAATATGGGCGGTACTACCTGATGAGTTCAAGATTTGGACTTATTTAGGGCTTTGTTTTGATAGTTTTAGTGTCCTCAAATGCCTAATTTATGCTATAAACTGATGTTAAACGATTTTCAGGTATATGAGCTAAGGAGCAAGGCAAGGACACTACTAGGAGTAAAACTATAATATCCCGTATGCTAGAAAGACTAGTTTGCATAAATCAGAAGTTGCAGGTGCCACCGAGGGGTACCACCCATGGACCGTAGGTTAGACCACAGGTTGTGGTCTTAGTCCGTGGATCGAGACCCCAGAACACCAATCTCTGAAGTCAGTCGACGATTGATAGGATGGACCGTCGGTCAGTCCGTCGTTTGGCCCTGACAGCTTTTGAGTAAGGGGTCATTTGTTCTTTTCCTTATGTGTCGGACCCCTAAACTACGTTATTTTAGTCAGTTTTAGCCTAATAACTTAATTACAACTTACCCTAGTCAACTCATTCTCCAAAAATTCATCAAGTTGAACAAAAAAAAGGAGAAAGAGTCGACCAACCCTCTACAAGAACGCAAAAAGGTTTTCTTTAGTTCCAGCCCCAAAATCGAAAGATTTCTTCGTGAATTTTGTCACCAGGTATGTGGGATTTCACTAGTGGGTTCCTTTCACCCATTGGGTCCCTAGAATTCAATCGGATTCTTGATTCTCTATATCATGTTTAGACCTAGGGTTTCTAGAACTTCATATTAATGTTGTGATTCAGCTGTAAGATCAATCCTAATAATATTATCATGTTTTTGAGGAATTGCTGCTTAGTTCTTTGCATGAAACTCATAACCTTAGTTGTGTAGATTCGTTTAGTTCATGAATTACACTTGCTAGGTTAGTTTATTCAGATATACATGCCCAGTTAAGAATGTTTCATTATCAGTATATTAATGTTGTATTTTTAGTTAGCATAACAGTATTTTGAGCTATTCAGTATTACAAAAATTCAGTTATAATGTGTTATTTACATAATCAGTTGGGAGTAGGCTTAATACCGAGTTGACTAAGGGTAAGTCACTCTCATAATCCTAGAACTACGTGCCCTCGTAGGATAAGTCCCCTCTGTGGTCATCAGTTTTAGTGATCACGCCAGTCATGCCTTTATACCCTTATAAAGGTATATTAGGTCCTCTCGATGGGGCGATACATCAGACTCCATGGATAGCTCTCGTGGTTTTATGTCGGTTAACAGTAGCTCCCACAGTCAGATTCTAGTGTATTGACCAGGTTATTAGTTATAGTTCAGTATTCAGTCTCATATGTTTATACTTGGTCATTACATTCAGTTAGCTTAGTATTCAACATGTTTCAGTAAATCTGTCATGTTTAGATTATATCATTTCTTTTATTGCTTTGTTCAATTATATGCTTTATTCAGCTTTATCCTATCATGTATGCTCAGTACCTTTCAAGTACTGACACATACTCTGCGCTACATCTTCTCGTGATGTAGGTTCAGGTCCTCAGCAGTCAGATCACCGATAGATCAGTTCCCGATCTGCGCTACATCTTCGAGGACGATTGACATGTTATATTTCTCCTTTCAGTCTTTTAGTTTCAATTTTAGTAAAGTTAACTGGGGCATTTCCCAGCATCTCTAATCAGTAGAGGTTTTCCTTCAGACATTGTACTAGATTCAGTTTTAGTTTTGAGTTTGATATTTCAGTTGTCATTCAACTCAGTTTTATATATTCAGACTTAGAATGGGTATTCCCCATCATTTAATTTTATGATATGTTTCTAGCTTCCGCACGTGATGTTTATTATTCAAAAAATCTTTAAGTATGCTTATGATATGCCAATAGGGTTAGCGTGGGGTCACTCGTGATCCTAGGTTCTGTGTTTTTTCCCTAGGGGTAGCTTCAGGGCGTGACAAAAACAAGATGATGAAGTGGAGAAAAGGATATATGAGTGATCGCCAAGACCACTAGGCAAACCGCCAAGTGGCTCTTCAGCTCACCTAAAATTCTAGTGTGCTAGCCCTGAGGGAAGAAACCAAGTTGGCGACAGAAATGGGCAGTCGGCAAATCGTCGATCGGTTCCGCAATAAGAAAATGGATTTCCCAAAGTTACATGAATTGGGATGATGAGAACCAATGCAAAATGGCGATGAAAAAGAGCAAAGGGCGGATTGCCAAACCACTCGATGAGCCCGAATTAATCCATCGACCTGAATTTCAAGCTAAATTTTATGAAACTGTAAATTGATTTTTAAAACAAATTTTGGGTAGAATTACGTAGTTCCCAAAAGTTCTCACCCAGTTCTCTCCCAGATACTACAATTCCCATTCTAGAGTTAGAGTTTTCTCTATGTTTTGAGTTCTTATTTTAAATTTTGAGGATTTTGCCTTGGGTCTTTGAACTTAACTATTTTTTAACTTTGTAAAGGTTTGGAGACTATTACCCAGTTGATGGATAATCGAGTTGGTAATTGTTTTTACCTTTTTATGATGTTTAGATAAAACCTAATTCTTGGAGTGTTCTCATGTGATTATGGGTTAAATTAGCTTATGGATATTGTTAATTACTGATTTCAATGCTATATTGAAGTTGGTTTTCATTGATAGTTGTGTTTTAATCTATGAATTGTAGTTGCAAATGCAATTCAAACTTAGAATTACGGGCTTGCCTGAAAGAGAGGTTTTAGAATCCAAGCTTTCAATTGATGATTATAATTATTGGGATGATATGGGTTCAGCTCGAAAGAATAAATCCTAACCTCAATTCAACCTACCTAGCTCGAAAGAGTAGATGAATTAAGGTGTGGGTTGTTCTTATTTTGTTAAGCTTGTTGATGTTCGAAAGAAATCACTTGATTCGAGATAGTTGTTCGAAAGAAATCTATTACCCTTATAGTCTAGCCTACCCACTGATATTTAGCTATTTATTACTCCCTCTGTCCCATTTTATGTGAGGTACTTTGACTCGGCATGAAGTTGAAGAAAGGAAGGAAGACTTTTAAAACTTGTGGTCTAAAATAAATGATAGAAATTTGTGTGGCTGTAAATCATTTCATTAAGGAGAAAATAGACATTTTATAGGTGTATTGTTACTTAATATAGAAATGTGTCATTCTTTTTTGGACTGCCTAAAAAGGAAAGTAAGTCATATAAATTGGGACAGAGGGAGTAGTAGTTTCAATTACCCATATAGTAAAATTTGCCTATAATCGATCAGATCCCGAGAATTCCTCTCTATATTGTTATTTCATTAGTGTTTGACTGTATTTTAGCTGATAATTGCAAATCAAGCCCCCCCCATCTTACATTTGTTTCATCCCCTTAGACTTGTTTACATGTCTTTATTGATAATTTATATTCATATAACTAATAAGACCACGTTTGTACTTCCTAATTGAATTTGAACATGTACCGCTCCCTGTGGGTTTAATCCCTACTCTTTGTTGGGTTTTATACTAGTTAACGATCATTTACACCTAGAATTTGATGAGGTGTGCTTGAAACGTTAATCAAAATGATGCTGCTGCCAGGCAGTGGTGTTGTTGAAAATTCTTTTATTAAAGTTGAATTGTGATCTTTTTGGTTGTAGTTGAATCCACTTACTTTAGTTTTTATTTGTGTTGCTTGTGTTGAACAGAGGAATAGATGAGCATAAATGGGAGTAATGGTAGCCAAGTGGGCCACCAAGATGATATTGGGAATCTTAATGATGTGAATGACCCAATCCAATTGGGTGGTGTTGGTGCAATACGTCTACCTCCAGTTGAAGGGATTATTGTCTTCCATGTTACTAGCACAATGCTATAGCTCCTCCAAATGAAAGGTCTATATGGAGGATTGGCTCACGAAGACCCTCATGAGCATATTCCGAACTTTGTGGACGTTTGTGGTCCATTCTCATTCAAGAACGTATCACATAAATCAATCTATATCAGGTTGTTTCCATTCTCATTGATGGGTGAAGCTAGCAAATGGTTAAATGAGTTGCAAAGGGATTCCATCACCTATTAGGATGAGCTTACTACAACATTTAATGTGATATTATTTCCCCCGTCAAGGATGTAACGCTCAGAGATAGAATCCAAGGTTTCAAACGCTTGGAAGGTAAACCAATCCACGAGACGTGGCTGACGTTTAAGAAGTTGGTGCTTCAATGTCTGACTCAAGGACTAAGAAATCATATATTCCAGAAGTACTTCTATAAGAGCCTTCACTCGGTGAACAAAGGAGTTTATGATCAACTTGTTCTCAGAGGTATAATGCAACAGCCCTATGAAGTAGCGTCTCAACTCCTTGATAGAATGACTAAGATCAATAGAGTGTGGTACACTCGTGAAAACCAAATGTATCATCTCACTTTTAGAATGTCTAAAGAGCAGTTAAGAAAGGATCATGAGAGAGACCAAAACATGGCCAAAATGATGACCCTGCTGGATATCTTGGTGAAAAATGTGATGGGAAGTGGATCGAAGAGTGCAAGTGTTGTGGGTATTGGTGGAGTAAACCCAAAGAAGCACAATTTGAAGCGTTGTACAATGAAGAAGTGCACCTCCTAGATAATCAAGGAGGGGGATTTCGTTCAAACTATCCAAGGCCAGGTGGAAATACAGGTTTGAATAGAGATGATGGCTGGAGAGATAGACATAGGGAATGTCGTGACCATAATATTGCTTGGAAGGAGAGAGAGGGTGATAAGGACAAATATGTCCCCCCATGAGCGTTAAAAGACCAAGGAACCAGAAAATGTTTGTACAGAAGACATGCTCTCACGCATTCTCAATAGAGTTGAAGGGTCGGACAAGGTGTTGAAACAAATGAAGGAGGATGTCTCAACACTTAATCAGACGGTCACCTACTATTAAGTGTAAATCAACTAGTTAGAAACCCAAATGGGTCAAATTTCTTCTCATTTAACCCAAGGCCCAAAGGGGGCCTACCAAGTTATACCTTGGCAAACCCGAAGAATGATCATTGAATTGGTATTTTCATCATGCCACGTAACTAAGGCTCTTCTTGTTTGGCAAACCAAGTTTTTGGTGGTTTAATTTTTAATTTTGAATAATGGGTGTTGATTATGCAGGTTCAAAAGTGAAAAGTGTGGAAAATGGGTAATTTGGCAAGCAAAAGTCTAGTCGGCGACTCACCGAATAGATTGGGAAAACCCGACTTGGACCACTATTGGAACCACCAAGCTTGAAGGGGAACTCTGTAAAACTCAGCGGGCTACATGCTCAATCACCGAATAGGTCAGCGAGCCCGACTTTGTTAGCCGTTTGAACCCCTAAATTTCTTGGAGTCCTATAAAACTCAGAGAGACAAAATACCACTAAGCCCATTGCCGAGTGGTTCGGTGGGCTTGACTTATACTACCGAATGGAAAGTGAACTGAATGGTTTTAAAGTCCAAACAGTTTAAAATTTCAAAAATCCTTTCACTTTCTTAACTTTTCAACTCCCGTACCCTCTCACCCGTCTTTAGATCTTTAGTATTCTTGTGTATTTACCCTCGTACCTCGTGAAATCTTTACTGGGGATTGTGGAAGTTTTCCGCCTAGCTTTACAAATTCTATTTTTAGCATAAAAGGTTGGTTTTTCCAAACCCCGAACTCCATATGTGGTTGAACTTGAATGCAAATTGGTAATTTGTTGTTGTTTGCTATTGAGTAGAATGATTTAATTGTTTTTTAATTGTCGGATTGCCCGTAATGAGTTAAATTAGTGCCTAATTATCCGTATTTGATTAATTTTCATGTTGTGCTTGTTTAAAATCGAGTCGAAATTGTTGGGTTTCGGTGAAAATGTGTTGGATCTAGTGGTTTGGTGGTTTGCCAAACTGAGTGGTCCTGCGATTCGCCAAACACCCCACAGATCACCCTTAATTTCAATAAATTGTTGAATTATGTTTTGTAACTTTCGGCGAGATGCTTGAGCTGGCCGAGTTCACTCGGCAACTCGCTGAAAGGCCTTCTTGATCGCCCTTCAACGCCTCTAAACCCCTAAAATACATTGTAACTTTTGGTGAGCTACTTCTACCTCGCTGATTGGTTTTGGCGATTTATCGAATGGCCCTCGACATAACCGACTTGTCTTTCATTTTGAATTTTTTGTGCTCGTACTTTTGGCTATCCCGATCTGGCTCGCCAAAGCGACTAGGCGAACGGTTCGGTGAGTCTTTCTGCAACATATTTTCTGCACTTTTCTAGAATTTTTTCTGATATTTTTCTATGTTGTTTTGCAGAATTGGCTAGACCCAAAGTGTTCGGAAGAAACATGCCACCCTGCAAGCGGGCACGTGGAGTAGTTATAGATGAGGGTGCAGCTGCATCCACAGATAAGGTAGCCAAACTTCCTATTAAGGGAGGAAAAGGCAAAGGAAAGGGCGAGGTTCCCATGGCTGAGACTCCGTAGTACATCTCCGATAGTGAGGGAATCTATGAGACTCACCTCACCTCATCAGATAGCGAGGGGGGAGTCACAAGATTCTCAAGCTTCCATCTCTAAACCTGAGGATGACCAGCTTCTACAGGCCCGAAGAGCAAAATTTTGCTCCAAGGAAATGCATGTTCCTTCTAGGATCTCGGTACCCCAGACTCGTCCACCTGCAGCTCCAACACAGATGGTGGTCCGCGCACCACCAGTATAGGGTCCTTCTCCTCGATCTCTCAACATACTAATGGCCGAAGACTTGATGATTATTCTTGAGGAGAAGAGATTGTCCGCAGATGGTGTTGTGGCTACGTATCCGGAGATATAGAGCACTTTTAAGTTCCATAAGTTTGAGATTTTCACTAAACCCCGGGGCACCTACTTCCCAATTGGGTTCAGAAGTGCTACTCAGCTTACAGAGACTTGGTGCCAAAAATGAAGAAGAAGGCTAGGACCCTCAAACCAATATGCTTTGTGATAGTCCGAGAAATAAGGTGAAGTGTGAAAGTGAGGACATAAATGTTGTTTTGGGGTGTACGTATAACTCAATGAATGATTATAGCCACTTGATCCAAAAGAAGACCTTGGAGGACCTAAAGGGTTGGCTGGCCCCCCTTCTCTTTAACACCACCCAGAGGTGGATAGAGGCCAGAGCGCCGATAGAGAAGAAGGATCTTAATGTGGTAGTGAGGTACTGGTTTGCATTCATCAGCAGCACAATCATGTCGTTGCAAAATGAGTCGATTCTCTGCCACCCAAAGGCGGCCTATCTTGGGTCTATCATAGCCAGGAAGCATCTAAATTTGGGCTTGATCATTGAGCATGAGATGGCTAAGAGATCCAAGCAATGCCAGACATCTCTCCCCTTTTCGGTGTTGATCACCGAGTTATGTCATCCGGCCAGAGTTCCACGTGATGAGAAGAGGGATGTTGAGATTACACCGACATCTTCTATCGACATCCGGCATATATAGGTTGAGTAAATAAGAGATGAGGATGACAGGAGGATAGAACTTCCAGTAGACACATCCCCGGAGGTTGATATAAGACACTACCTACAGAGGCAGTCATGCCTAATCCTGCCATTGGGCCTTCAGGTACTTCTAGCTTCGCTCCTTCCGACACTCGTAGCTCTTTTGCAACTCCCTCGCCCCTAGATATGATGCTGGTACTCTTGTTTCTAGTCCCTCGATCACCCAGGCCATGCTTCTCAAGATGGGGAACCTATCACATTATGATGATGTGCGTGCCTCCTTGCTAGAGGTTGCGGTTCCTGGGATGGTCGAGAGGGCTATTATTGCTGCCTTCATTCCTCCCACGGCTTCGATTGATGCCCTTACAACGAGAGTATATGTGTGTGAGAGAGGACATGGTGCTATTGAGGAGGTGACGACCTTGAAGGTTGATATTTCTGAGTTGAGGAAGGATGTGGACCATCTAAAGTCTACAGATTTAACTTCGATATTTGGGAAGGTGGAGATCCCAGATGGTCCGAGCACAAATAATCCAGCTTATTCTGAGGTACTTCCAGCTACCACCGGAGATGAGGTTAGAGCTGATGATGCGGCCGCTAAGTCCAAGGCTGATACTTATGAGTAGAAGTTGGGTGTTCGTGAGGAGGTTGTTTATGAGGACTTGGCTGACCTGGAGGGTGTGATGTTCCAGATTACAGCAGGAGTCACTTCAAGATGTTCCCATGGTGAGCTCCGGTAGAGCCACGATTATTGAGACCCCGGGCACTATTGCCCAACCTCAAAGTGTCTTGATAGATATGACCACGGGCACTGATGCCCAGACAGATGGGGCAATCGACATGCAGACTTCACCTAGGCTTAGCCTGGCAGGATGACTTTTCCCCTTCTACTTTGTTATTTTTTTATACTATTTTTTTTGGTTGTATTTGAGGACAACTGCTTCTTTTGTTGGGTGGGGTGAGGTATTTCCATACCTACCTCTTGTGAGAGTTTTGTGAATATTGGTTCTGTTTTGAAGATGTTTTTGTGAATTTTGATCTTAATGTGTTATATATAACTTGGTTGTGATATTCCAGATGTTATTAGCTTGTAGCCCATTATTTTGATATGAAAAGCGGTTTTTCGAAGCAAATTTTAAAGTTTAGCCACCTCTTACATGTGTGATTGTGGTTGTTCTTGTACAAATTTGAGTGTCGGTCGTGGTCAATACCGATGACTTAAATACAAAATGAATGTGTGGTAAACTAAGTTACATAGGCAATATGTGAAATTTTAGCATCTCGTTGTGACTAGCCGGTTGTCAAATGAGTCTCTTGTGATGAACATTGCACGCTAGCTATAACGTATGGAGTCTTGTCTGATATTGGTACAAATGCATTGTGTGGTGCGGTTGTCTTGAACATTGTTCTTTATAACACCTAGAATTTACCCCGTTGGTATGATTGATTGAGTGAAGCATGCAATTGAAATGATCTTAGGCAAGAATTTCAGAGAATGAGTCAATTTGACAATATACCTCTCTGTGGCCAACCTTTTGAGATGTGTGAACCTAGCTTGGCACCTTTTGAGCCTATCTTATTCTTGGAAGAAACTTGAGCGATTTTTACCTATTTATCCCATCACCTAAAACCTTCATGAAGTATTGGTATGTTTGAATAGCCAACTTAGGCCAAAATCCTAAGTTGGGGGTGTGGTGAAAAAGAAGGAAAGTAAAGAAGTGTGAAAAATTTCCCTTTTTTATAGATTGTTTTGAAAATACGGAACCCCTCCATATTAAAAAAACAAGAAAATAAAAAGACTAAAAAAGAGCAAAAATTGAGAAATAAAGTGTGTGAACATAGTCAAAATGGGGTATCTGGTGATTCATGTCTAGTTGAATAATGGGGTGGAGTTTAAACATGTTTGAATGTGAAAGAGAAGGAGAAAGAGTGATTTTCAGGCAATACTTCATGAAGGTAGAAGCCACTAAGCCTAAATGTCCATACCTTTGCACTCAACCCCGTTATAACCCTTAAAAAGACCTCTGTGATCTTTAGTGAGCTGTAACGAATATTGATTGGAAAATAAGGGCAACCGTATGGGTGGAGTCATGCATCTGTTCGTCTTTTTGAGTGTGAGAGTTCTATGTGAGTCCAAGACTTTAAATTGTTGAAGAATTTTGTTGTGAGTGTGGAATCAACTTTGTTGTGAGGGCATTTGAGTACCTTTGTTGAGCTTGAACTTGCATTTGAAGCAAGTATTGTGAACTTGAGTACCCTTGATAATGGTGAGTCACAAATTGATTCTTTGAGTGCACAATTAAGCATTGTATGTGTAGTTTGAACCTTTTGTGTGCATTCATGTGGAGTCTTATGCAGAACTATTTGAGACATCCTTATTGAACTGTTGATCTTGAGTTTTACTTGAGGAGAAGCAAAAGTTTAAGTTGGGGGTGTTGATGAGTGTCACGACCCGAGAGCACCCCTTAGTCGTAACACGGCATACTCGACCCCGAAGGGGTCTAATACAAGACTCATAGCATTCATTCATCACATAGGTAATAAAAATTGTAAAGAATTAAATGTTAATCACAAGAGACTCAATTCAATAATCGGCTAGTCACAACGAGACGCAAAAAGTCCACATATTATCTATGCAACTTCATCTGGCCTCATCGTGGCCGCACATTCATTTTTGTTCGATTGAGAGCACTATTCAAGTCATCGGTATTGATCACAACCGACACTCAAATTTGCACAAGAACAACCACAATTAAACACAATCAAAAGGGTGGATTTTTTTTTAGAAGGGTCCAAAAACCATTTTCAATTAAAACAAGGATCCACAATCTCAAATATCCACAACACAGTGCCAAAACAGAATATATAGCACAAAACCCAATATATACAAAAGATGTCATCAAAACAAGAGGTAGTTATGGAAATATCTCACCCCACCACAAACAAAAAGCAATTTGTCCTCAAATGTAATAAAAACATCCAAAAATCAATAAAAATGGCAGAGAGGGAGGTAAAGAAAGGTCATGTCTACTCAGTCGCTCCATCAATAGGGGCATCAGTGCTTGGTGTCACAGCAGCACTGCTAACTCCACTCGGGTTAGCCAAGGGTGTGTCTGTCTAAGAGATCTACACAGCTGCATCTACCATGGCCTCCTCAATCTTCGTAAGTCCCTCCTAAGAAACCTCCTAATCAACCCCAAGCATCTCCTCATCCGTCTCAGCCTCAGACTCGGCAGCAACTACCTCCTCAACTTGAACATCATCTCCAGTGGTAGCTGGAGGCATATCTGACTCAACTAGCATATCAGGAATATATATTGTCCCGAAGATCATCGACATGTTGGTGGACTTCACCTGGTCCACATATCTCCTTAGCTCAACAATAGCGGTCTTTAGAGTCGTCACCTCCTCAGTGGCCCCTTGGCCACGCTCACACACCGTTATCCTCGCCGCAAGGGCATAAATAGTGGAACTCAGAGGTGTCACATCATCGGTGAGGGACCTCTCGATCATGCCAGGAATGGTGGCCTCAAGTCTGGCGACACGTTGATCAGCAGAATGAGCTAGCTGCCCCATCCATAGTGATGCAGCTTGAGTGAGTTGGGGACAGGAGGCAGCAACAACAACAGTACCAGATCTGGGAGGCAAGGGAGCAGTAGAGGTACTAGGCATCATAAAAGGGGCAGTGCTAGGTATACCTGAAGGCCCATAGGCTGGAGTAGGAAAAGGTGATTTGCATGTAATGCATCTGTATCCACACCCGGGGAAGTATCCACTAGAGCTGCCTTCTTCTTCTCCACCTCATCCTTCAAGTACTCCGCCTCAATCCTCTGGATCTCGGTACAGGATGTGGGAGACGCTTCTGCATCCTTCATTCTCATCTCTAGGCACCCGAGCTTGCATACACATCTCAGTGATCAACACCAGAAAGGGGAGAGAAGTTTGGCGCTGCTTGGCCCTCATGACCATTTCCTGTGCCATAATCATCCCCAGGTTAAGCCTCGTCTCATTAATGATGCAACCTAGATAGGATGCCTTGGCATGGTAGAGAATCGATTCATTCTGGGATGGCATAATGGAACTGCTGGTGAACCCAAACCAGAACCTTGCTGCTATATTTAGGTCCTTCTTCTCAATAGGTGCTCCAATCTCAAGCCATTTGGGAGTACCGTCTGATATCAGAGGAGCCAACCACTTTTTCATGTTTTCTAGCGTCTTTTTCATGATCACATATTGGTAGTCATCCCAAATTCGTGTTGAAACACCCAAGACTATATTGATGGCATCACTATCACATTTGACCTTTCTACCCCTGACGACCACATAGTCAATCGACTTGAATTTGGCTTCCGGCTTCTTCCTTTGTGGCACCAGGGCACTATAGGCATTGTAGAATTCTCTGACCCAATTCGGAATATATGGGCCACGGGGCTTAGTGAAAAGCTAGAATTTGTGCTACCTCAGGTAGCTCATGATCTCCAGATACCTGTCTATGACACCATCAGTCGATAGTCGCTTCTCCTCTATAATGGTCCTTAGCTCCTTAGTATTTAGTCTGTTCATAGACTGTGGGGGAGGACCCTGTACCGGTGGTGGTAGGACCACAGCCTATGCGGTAGCATAAGAAGTAGTGGCGGCCTGGAGAGTCCTTATCCTAGACGAATCATTCATCCTCTTGGATCGCAGCTTCGTCCTCTGAGTTGGGAGTAGCTCATCATCCTCACGCTTAGAATTGGTAGCCCTAGGATCATGGTGCTTACCCTCACTCTCATAAGTGGTGAGGTGAGTGGCATAGATGTTGTCACTGTCGGTGCTGGCCTCCGGTGACGCAGGTGCAAGTGTCTTACCTTTTCCCTTCTCACCTGTTGTGGGAAGTTTGATAGCCTTAGCCTTGGATGCAGTTGCATCCTCATTGACTTTTATTCCCTTAGACAGCTTGCGGGGCGGCATGTGTCTACCGACCACTTTTGGTCTAGCCATATCTACAAAAACATCAGAACGAGTTAGAAATAGTTCAAGAAAAGTTGTAGAAAAGTAGTAGCAGACAGACTCGCCGAACCGGCCAGCGAGTTGCCCAATCTCTTTTGCGAGCTAGATTGGGCTTGCCAAAAGGATTGGCTTCAAAAATTCCCAAAAAATGGCATGTTGACAATGGGAAGGGCCTTTCGGCATATCACCGACAATATTTGGCGAATCACCGACAATATTCGGCGAGCAAGGACTAGCCCGCCGAAAGTTATAGTGCATTTTAAGGGTTAGTGGCGCAGAAAGGGTGATCAAGAAAAACTTCCGGCGAGTCGCCAAGTTCTCTCGGCGAACTCAGGCTTCATGCCGAAAGTTATAGAACCCAAAATCAAGATTTACATGAAATTAAAGGCGATCAGAAGGGATTCGTGTAACACCCCGTAAATTAGTAAGTTGAACTAGTGGGTTTTAGAGCCTTTCGTAAGTGTTTTGGAGTGGTGTATGAGGACTAAAATCAAAAGAAATGATTCTCGTACTTAGAATAGGGGTTTTAGGGGTTAAACGTCTGAGAACGACCACCCAAGGGGTCCTTGAGGGGGACCCCAAAAATAGTCCCCAAAACTATCAAATGTGTGACACACGGATGGCCATCTACGGCCAGTAGATCAATCTATGCCCCGTAGGTCATGGGCATAGGTCAAGGCCTGTTAAGGCCTGCCAAGGGAAGCCTCAGATGCAATCCACGACTTCACAGCATGGGCAGTAGACCCATCCACGGTCCGTGGATGGGTGGGTGTAGGTGCAACCAGTTTTCAGCTTTTCAGTTTTAAGTTAGCTGTTTGGGAATTGATTAGTTAATTAATTAGGGCTTAGGGAGGTCATTTAAGTAGGTAAATAACCACATATAAATACCTAATAATACCCTAAAACTAATTCATTAGCTCATTCATCTTAGAACCCCCAAATCACTCTCAAGAAATTCTCTCTCTAGAAATGAAGAAGAAGAAGAGAAGAGAAGAGGGAAGTGTTTCTCCATTGATTCAAGATTTATTTAGGGCTTTGATTCAAGGTATTTGAAGCTTAATCATCTATGGGTTCTTCCACCCATAGATCCCCCATAGTTTTCCCCACTTGTGAAATCAAAAACCCAATTCTAACTAGGGTTGTGCTTGCATTATGGGTAGGGTTTGGGTGTGATTCCAATCTAGTGTATATCACCCAATTATGATTGATTTAGATTTTTTTAGTGATAATTATGATGATTTCATGTGATTTATATGGTAAACCCTAATCTAAATTGATGAATGTGATCTTTGTGGGTTTATGCCATTAGAGGCAAAGTTGAAGGTTCAAAGGTGATCTTCCTAAAACAATGTCTTGTATACTAATTGATCATATTTAGGATCATCTAATCATAAATTGAATTAGACTTGATTCAATAGGAAGGATCTTGACTTGGAACCTTTATGAATCAATTATAACTAGAATCACTTAGTAGTAGAGAATTTGATTGAATATCTTGAAATTAGACATGAATTATGATAGAATGAAATTAAGCTTGAAAGTAGGGCTTGTAGCCATCATTGTAAGGGATTTGGCGGTAAAGTTAATATGATCTGATTTGTGGTGTATTCTCTACACACTTAGGCATGAATTTCTAGGAGATCTAAGGGTTCTCTCACATAGAAGGATTATAGGTTTGCTAATAACCTAAAATGAATCAAAGCATGTTATACTAGAATAGCTTGAAGTTGTGGCATATGTTCCCTTCATGTAAAGCTTGGCTTAGTAGGATAAGACCAAGGTTGATAGCTTGGGATGGAGGATCTATACTCTCCTAAGGGATATCTTGACTTAGAATTGTATAATGCATGTCATGGTAGCATGAGTTAGTAGTAGTCATGGTATCCTAAGATTGAGGATTTATACTCTCATATGGGTAGCTTGAACTAGCATTGTTAGGATTCCTTCATGGTAGCTTGACTTGGTTTGGCCAAGACCATTTCATGGTAGCTTTGGGATAGAGGACTTATACTCTCCTAAGGATAGCTTAGGATTGAGGATCCATACTCTCCTAAGGGTAGCTTGACCTTGCATTGTAGGATGCATGTCAAGGGTAGCTTGAGTTACGTTAGTCATGGTATCTTGGGATTGAGGACTCATACTCTCCTAAGGACAGCTTAGGGTTGAGAATCATACTCCCCTATAGATAGCTTGCATTTGTACTATGGCATACTTGTAAGTGTAGCATGACTTAGTTGGTCTAGGACTATTTCATAGTAGCTAGGATAGGATACTTGTACCTTTCCTAAAGTAGCTTGGACTTGCATGTTAGTGTGGCTACCAAGGTAGTTAGCTTAGCTTAACCTAGTTATGTTAGTAAGATGATAACATGGTCTAGCCTATTAGGGGGTTATTACTTGGTAGCCTTGGAGGGGTAAATAGAATAGAGGGACTACACCCCAACTAGTGAACATTCATGATAGTCTAAAGGAGTACTTAGTGTGGGTAGTAGTATGGGATGCTATCCATACATAGCACAAGTGTGACTTGAGGCTAGTTGTGAAGGGTTCCCTTATGTAGTATGACTTAGCTTGGGTTGTTTCCATAGTTTCCTTCCAAGATATGATTGACTAAGGTGGTAGTTCCCTGGTCTATGAGAAGTAAGCTAATAGTAAGACCAAAAGGAGGGTGAATATGACTAAGATGACTTCAAGGCTATGCTTAGTTTGAAAGGTAGTATGGGATGCCTTTTATGCATTGCACAAGTGTGTCTTGAGGTTACTTAGAAGTATGGTGCCCTTATGGTAGAAAGACCTATGACTTAACCATGCTTATAGACTATGATTAAGATGACCAAAAAGGAATACTTGGCTTGGGTAGTATTATGGGATGCTATTCTTACTTTGCACATGTATGCTTTTGAGGTTACTTCAGAATGGTGCTATTATGGTATGGATGACTAAGAGTCAATTATGCTTATATGATTATGACTTATCTCCTATGCTCATTAACTATGTCTTATGTTGACTTATGTTTATATGAAGCTTATGTTGATGATTGTCCTATGACTATGATGATTATGACATGACTATGTTGTTATCTCTTATGCTTATGTCTTATGTTGACTAACCATTTGAGATGATCTTATGTTGTATGCTAGCTCTCATACTTGGTACATTTTGTACTAATGCATATTTCCTACATTCTAACCAAATGTAGGGTTTGGAGGCTTGAGAGCTACTTGGAGTTAGGTTTCTAGAAGTTGCAAGGAGTTAAAGATGTTGGTGAGTCCTCAAAGCTTCGAGGACAAAACCCACCTTTCCTTTATATGTTTTATATTCATGTTGATACTATTGTATGGGCTGTGTCCCAAGATTTTATTCTAAAAGTTGTATTATATAGTTTGAGACAAAGAGTATAGAAAGACTTTCGCTTGCTTATGAAAATGTTTTCGATTGTATGGTTTTAAAGAAGTTTTAAATTTTTCCATACTTTTCTAATATCTTATGTTATGATGATGCTAAGGGATTTTATGAGATCCTTCGGGGTCGAGTACACTGTGTTGCGTCTAGGGGGTACCCTTGGGTCATGATTATTCGGTGAACTACCGAGTGGTTCTGCGAGCTCGACCCAGCTCGCCAAACTGCCCAACGTGCCTACTTTTAACATCGACTTCCAAATTCAACCTTTCATCCATCGAAAACAAAATCAAAACATGCACTCATTCAATTAAACCTACACCAATAATACCCATGCCCTTGGGATACTCAGACTTCTCCCGGTTTGGCCAAATTTGGCCATTTGATGACTTTAACCCTTAAGAATGATGTCAATCGTTCCATCATTGGGTAAAGCATGTCATTTGGCTCAAATGCGGGTTACTTAGACTTCACCCGACTCGACCCAACAATAAATTAGCACAACCCAACAATTTCGATCAAATTTAAAGCAGAAAAATTCGGGAAATCAACAATTAATCAATATAGGCATGATAATCAAATTAAAACATGCACACAAGCACACATTTACGAATCAGAGAGGCCCAACACACATCACTAAGATAAGATCAATTGCAAATGAGTAAAATCACAAAATAAGAATTCGATGTTCGGAAAAACTAACCTTTTATGCCAAATATATACTTTGAAATGCTAGGCTGCAAATAAATCCAACTTCGAACACAAAATTAATGACTAGGAATCAGAAATAATGCAAAAATATGGGAAAATACACTGCGGGTGTGAGTTTGGGAAGTTAAAAAGTGAGGGAATGTGAAAGAGTTTGAACTTTTGAACTTTTGGCCTTTAAAACCGTCCAGTTGTCACCCATTCAACTACATTAGTCTTACTCGCCGACCACTCAACGACACGCTGAGTGGGCACTTACCTCATCGATTTTAACAGGACCTCCAGTTAATGTCAGGGTCCAAATGGGGTTTAAATCAAGATCGCCAACGCATTCGGCGATACGCCGATCTGCTCCAGGGCTCGCCGAGTTTTACAGACTCCAATTTCAAAATTGCTTGAGTCCAACGACGGTCTAGGTCGGGATCGCCAACCTATTCGGTGATTCATTGACTGGATATTTAGCTCGCCAATCTACACTTTTCGATCACAATCCACAATTTAACCTGCACAATCAACACACAATTATTTCTCAATAAAAAAGAAAGAAAATAAAACTTGGGTTGCCTCCCAAGAAGTGCCTTAGTTAACGTCGTGGCGCGACGCAAGTCCCCACTTAAACTTCATTCTTGGGGTTGGCCATAGTGTCACTAGGTAACCCCCTTTGCTGTCTCGGGTTTAAATGAGATGAAATATGACCCATTTGGGTCTCCAACTATTTGATAGAGTCAGAATGGGAGGTAACCATCTGGCTAAGGGTCGACACATCTTCCTTCATCTCTTTCAAAAATTTATCGCACCCCTCAACCTTGTTGAAAATACGAGACAACATATCCTCAGACCGACCACCCTTAGAACCCTTTTTCTTTCGACGCTCATGGGGAGGAATGTACTTGTTCTTATCCCCCTTTCTTTCTTTCCAAGTGGGGTTACAATCCCTCCACTCTCTATCACGATCTCTTCAACCTTCATCCCTGTTCCAACATTGGTTACCACACTTCAAACTTGGCTTCATCGGGATTAGCACAACCGACACCCATAGCATTGACACTTCGAGCAACAGCTCCCATGATATTTTTGGACAATGTGAAGTTGTGTCATGATCTTTTCCATGTTCTGATCCCTCTCTTGGTCTTTCTCAAGCTACCCTTGGTCAATTTAAACGTGAGAGGAGAGACCTAATCTTTGCGGGTGTACCAAGATCGATTAATTATGGTCATACCACCCAAAAACTGGGCTGCTATAATGTAAGGTTGTTGCATCAAACCTCCCAGAGAAAGTTGGTCAGCTACACCCTTGTTCACCGAATCAAGGCTTCAATAAAAATACTACAGCAAAACGTTGTTGGGCAAACCATGAGTTGGGCATTGCAGAACCAACTTCTTGAATCGCATCCAAGTCTCATGAATTGGCTCAACCTCTAAATGCTTGAAGCTTTGGATGTTGTCTCGAAGAGTCATCATCTTCGAAAGAGGGAAAAATTGCACTTGAAATGCGGTGACAAGCTCTTCCCACAAAGTGATTGATTCTAGTGGCAATTCAGTCAGCCACTTACATGCTTCTCCCATTACGAAAATGGGAACAACCTCAACCGGACCAACTCTTGGGATATGTTCTTGAAGGAGAATGGCCCACAAACATCAACAAAGTTTTTAAATTTCTAATGGGGATCCTCATGATCCAGCCCACCAAACAACTCTTTCAATTGCAAGAGCTGTAACATAGTACTTGTAATATTGAACACAAAGTTCCCTTCAGCCGGAGGCAAGAGAATGTCACCAATTCCACCCATTAAATGAGGATCATTAACATTAGGCTAGTTGACATCGTTGGGTTGCCGATATCGTCTTGGTGGCCCACTTGGCTATCATTTCTTCCGTTCACACTCATTTCCTCTGTTCAAAACAGCAACAAACAAACCAAAACTAAAAGTAAGTAGATTCAACTATGACTAAAAATAACAAAATTCAACTTAACCAAAGAATCATAACCAACACCACTTCCCGGCAACGGCGCCATTTTGATTAGACCTATCAAGGACACTTCATCCAATTCTAAGTGTCAACGATCGCTAGTCAGTATATAACCCAACTAAATGAGTTGGGGTCAAATCCCACAGGGAGTGGTTCGTGTTTAAGATTCAATAGGAAAGTATGAATATGCTCAAATCAGTCATAGGAATAAAAATTATCGAATAAAAACATAATTCAAATCAGGGGGTGACATGAATGTCAAATAACAGGGGATTTTGGTTCTAATTATCAAGTACAGGACCAAAAAATAATATGGAATAATAATAATGAGTCGGGTTCTTGGGCTGTGATTTGATTATAGGCTAATGTACACAAATGGGTGATTGCAACTGTTAGAAAATAGCTAGATATTAGTGATTAAGCCAGACTATAGAGGAGGTAAACTTTCTCTCAAACAACTTACCCCGAATAGAGTCAATTTCTCTCGAACATCGATAAACATGAAAAATAAGAACAGCCTACGCCTTAGTCCATTCAATCTCTCTAGTTGAATGTGTTGAAAAGGGTTTATGATTCACTCTCTCGAGATGAATCCATGACAACCCAATACCAACAAACCATCAATCAATAATCTTGGTTTTAAAACCTCTCTCTCGAGCAAGCAAAAAACATAAAGGTAGAACTGTATTTGCAACTACAATTCCTTAATTTAAACCATAATTAATGATTAAAATCACTTCTAAACGTCATTTAAACTAACAATTATCAATACCCATAAGCTAAATCAGCCCATAATCACATAATCACACCCCAAGAATTGGAGTTTTAGCTAGACATCATAAAAAGATAAAAATTGTTACCAAATTGTGTTCCATCAACTAGGTAAGATTAATTTCGTCTTTACAAAGGTCCAAATTGAAGAATCTCGAAGACCCACTTCCAATTTCTCAAAAGTGCAAATCTTCAATTCTTCAAAGCTAAGGAAAACTTGTCTCAATACTCAGAGTTCAAACTGAAAATTAATTCTAATGATTGTTCAGAATAAAATTTGATTTGATAGAAAGATATTAAACTAAATGTTCAAAAACGTATTTATAGTCACCAAAATTATGCTACGAAGGACCATTTGGTGCAGTAAGTCGAGCTCACCGATCAATTCGGTGATCCATCCTTTGGTCCTTTCCATCGCCTTTTAGCCTTGGCCTTCAGCATTCTCCAGGTCTGTAACTTTGGGCGATCTCACATTGCATCGCGAATTCATTCGGTGATCCGCCGACTGCTCCTTTCTCTCCCTAATTTGGTTTTTTCCTTCAGGGCTTGGCACACTGGAACTTTAGGCAGTCAAATGGCCACTTGGCGACTCGCCTAATGGACTTGGCGATCACCAGACTCTCTTTTCTTCTTTCTTTCAGCTCACTTCGTTCCTTTTTACAAATTAGTGTCCTTGCTTTGTTCCTCAATCCAAATACCTTGAAATCAAGGATTTTACATCAGTTACTGGCACAAAATATGCATTTGAGGACACTAAATCTATCCAAATAAAGCCCTAAATGAGTCAACTTACTGTTGATGAACTGCACCCTTCAGTTGAAGCAATATAGGATCATTGTATTGTTTTTCCTTAATCTCCACTACTAATGAAGATTTTGACCCATTCTGAACTATTACACAACCATCTGATATGCTCATAAGGCGAACTCCCAGGCGAGCAAGCCAGTGAGCATCTTTTGTTAGTTCTTTCCTTTCTTCGTCAACATGCGCTACACTACCCATAGATAGTCTGCTAAGACCATCAGCTACTACATTGGCCTTACCAGGATGGTAAAGCACATTCATGTCATATTCCTTGAGGAACTCAAGCCATATCCTCTTGTGAAGATTCAACTCTTTCTGGGTGAACACATACGGAAGGCTCTTATGGTCTGTGAACACATCTACGTGAACATCATACAAGTAATGTCTCTAGATATTTAGGGATGAATGCAAGCTCGAGGTCATGAGTCGGATAGTTCTTCTCGTGCACCTTAAGTTGTCTAGAGGCATAAGCTATAACCTTACCTCGCTACATCAACACACAACCTAGTCCGACTCTGGATACATCACAATATATCACATAACTGTCTGAACCCTATGGTATAGTCAAAACATGAGCTGTAGTCAACCTAGTTTTTAGTTCACAATCATCTGACCACTAGAACTTAACCTTTTTCTGAGTCAACTTAGTCAATGGAGAAGCTATGGATGAAAATCCTTCCATAAAACTTTCTATAATAACCAGCCAAACCTAAGAAACTTCTGATTTCTGTAGGAGAGGTAGGTCTAGGCCATTTTTTCACTACCTCTATTTTATGAGAATCCACTCAGATCCCTTCGTTAGACACTATATGCCCAAGGAAAGCAATAGGTTGCAACCAAAACTCACACTTGTTAAATTTAGGGAATAACTAGCAATCTTTGAGAGTTTGCAGGACAACTATCAAATGAGTCGCATGTTCTTCCTCATTTCTAGAGTAAATGAGGATATCATCAATAAAGACGATAACAAACAAATCCAAATACTACTTGAATACCATTTTAATCAAATCCATGAAAGCTGCAGGAGCATTGGTTAGTCCAAATGACATAACTAAAAATTCATAATGACCATACCAAGTTCTGAAGAATTTTCAAAATGTCACTATCTCTGACCTTGAGCTGATGATAACGGATCTGAGGTCTATGTTCGATGACTATCACCCTAAAGTTGGTCGAACAAGTCATTAATCATAGGAATAGGGTACTTATTATTGATTGTGTCTTTGTTATACTGTCTATAATCAATGCACATCCTAAGAGACCCATTTTTTTTACGAACCACACTGGTGCACCCCATGGGGAAATACTAGGTCTGATGAAGCCCTTATCTAAGAGGTCTTTCAACTGCTCTTGAAATTCCTTATGCTCAGCTGGAGCCATTCTAAGGAGGAATAGAAATAGGCTGGGTATTTGGAAGGAGATCAATTCCAAAGTCGATTTCCTTTTCTAGAGGAACTTAGTGAAGATCTTTGGAAACACTTCTGGGAACTCATTTACTACTGGAACTGACTCCAGAGTTGGGGTTTTGGAGCTTGAATCCTTAACCTAAACTAGATGATAGAGATACCCCTTCGAGATTATCTTTCTGGCCTTAAGGTAAGAAATGAGTCATCCCGTAGGCTCTGAGCTACTACCCTTTCATTCTAAGACTAGTTCTCTTGGAAACTGAAAGCGAACGATCCTAGTTCTACAATCGACTAAGGCATAACAGGAATGTAGCCAATCCATGCCTAGGATGACATCAAAGTCTACCATTTCTAACTCTACAAGATCGACTGAGGTGACTTTCTAGGAGACTGTGAATGGGCAATTTTTGTATACCCGTCTACCTATAACTGGGTCACCAAGAGACTGAGAAGGGTTCAAATAGAGTTTATCGACTGAAAACAAAATTTACTACTATATAAGGAGTTACAAATGAAAGAGAAAGCCTAGTATCTAACAAAGAATAAACATCTAAATGAAAGACTCGCAACGTACTAGTAACCACATCAGGAGAATCTTCCCGATCATGGCGAGCATACAACCTGTTCTGGCGCTGACCACCACTTGTACCAGATGAAGTACCCTGATGAGTTGGGCGACCTGCTGGTGCTGCTGAATTTGTAAACTGAGTCGTACTATTGTTACCTCATTGTCCCTGTTTAGAAGAAGGTAAATCCCTCAACCTGTGACCAGTCTGACCACACCCAAAACTTCCATCCTTACCTTCAAGACACTCGCGCGAATGGTTCTTACCACACTTTGGACAAGTTGGGTAGGTTCTGGTGACTTAAGCACTCCCCTGAGACATAGACCCGGATGCCCTACCTTTCTAATCATGTTGATACCTGGAGGATGGAGCACTAGCTGATGAAGGTGTTAGGGCTGAAGATTTCTGCTGAACTGCGAGTGATTTCCACCACCCGATTTCTGCTGAGAGTACTCATAATTGCCTGTCCTAGCCTTCTTGTTGTCCTTAGCTAGTTCTCTAAGCTTGTCTCCCTCAGCCTGGTGAGCATGAGTCATGAGCCTAGAGATATTCATGTCTAGTAATACCATAACATTTCTGCACTCTGTTTTCACCAAGTCAGATACACCAAATAGGAACTTATTCATCTGCGCCCTAGGATCGGCAACCATATGTGGAGACTACCTCAAGAGTTGAGTGAACTCAAGTCCATACTCTTGGACTGACATAGAACCCTACCTCAAATTCATGAACTCCTGAGATTTTGCCTCTCTCAACTCTCTCAGAAAGAATCTATCTAGAAAAGCTCCGGTAAAACACTCCCAAGTCACAGGAGCTATATTTTCACCCATGTTTTCCTTCCATTGAGTGAACTAAATGTGAGTTGCATCCTTGAGCTGGTAGGACGTCAACTCTACTCTATCATTCCAGTTACTCGCATCACTCCAAAGATCTTTTTGACCTCATCAATAATGTTCTAGAGATCCTCACCAACTTGTGACCCTAGAAACTCAGGTTGATTCATCCTGAAAAAGTAATAGACCCTAGCTGCCACTGCTTCACCACTAGCATTTGCAGGAACTAGAACCTGCTGATTGTTCTGGTTGGCTACACTCTGGGTCAAAAGTTGAATGACATTCCAAAATTCAGCATTCGAAACCTGATGGTCTGATACTGAAGGAGTTGCATTAGCATTGCGGGCATTATCATTCCTTGGTAAGCTCTACGAGGAGGCATGATATGAAAATGCATAATGTCGAGTTAGAAAGGAGATCATACCCACGTACGATAAGAATAACAAGAAAGTAAAGTTTTTCCTAAAATACTTTGTAGCCTCCCCCTCATAAATGTGGTGCGCTTCACACTCATGAAATGGACTCTACTTAGTGCGACTTTTAAGATATCCTTGGACTCTTGAACCTAATGTTTTGATACCAAGTTTGTCACACCCCGAGACTACCCCTTTGACGTAACACGGGACCTAGGATCATGAGTGACCCCAAGCTAACCCTGAACTAGCATATCATAAGCATACTTAAAGATTTACTGAAAAAATAAAAATACTGAGTGGAAGCTTAAACATGATATAAAATGTTATGATGGGAAATACCCATTCTAAGTATGAATATATAAAAGACTGAGAGTTCAATAACTACTGAAAGATTAAACTTAAATCTAAAGCTGAATCTAACTTTTTTTGAATAAAAGCCTCTAAATGACTAGAGATGCTGGGACATGCTCCACAGCTAAATATAGAAAAATGGAAACTAAAATGACTGAAAAATGAAAGAAAACATGTCTATCATCCTCAAAGAATAAGGACTCACCACTGATACTGTTGAACTGGAGATCGGGAATCGATCTATGCGTGATCTGAATGCTGAGGACCTGAACCTACATCATGAGAATATGTAGCACATAGTATGCATCAGTACTTGAAAGGTACCAAACATGCAGGATTAGATAAAACTAAAAAACAATACATCACTGAAATAAAGCATGCTGAGCAATGATATAAGATGAATACACTGAACATACTAAACATGAACTAAACTGAGTGCAACAACCAAGTACATAACATGATGAAACTGAATACTGAGATATAACTGGTAACCTGGTCAATGCACAAGAATCTGACTGTGGGAGCTACTAATATCATAAATAAAACCACGTGAGCAAAACATTGATTTTGATGTATCACCCCATCGATAGGACCCTATATACCTTGTGAGGGGTATAAACGCATGACTGGCGCGATCACTAAATATGTTTCCCACAGAGGGGACTTAACCTACGGGGGGATGTAGTTGTAGGACCCTCAAACCCTAGTTCACTTGGTATTAAGCCTACTCCCAACTAGAATGTATAAAATAATATATAACTGCAATAATTGAATAGCTCAAAATTCTGATATGCTAACTAAAAATGCAACATTAAGTACGGATAATGAAACATTTGTAAACTGATGCATGTATATTTGTATAAACTGACCTAACAAGTGTAATTCATGAACTAAACAAATATACATAAATAGGGTTCTGAATTTCATGCGAGAATTAAGCAACGTAGTTACGAAATGTAATATTCTGATTTGGATTAGTCTAACAGCTAAATCACAACAAGAATCTGAAGTTCTAGACACACTAAGTCTAAACATAATGAAGGGAATCAAGAATCTGACTGAATTCTAGGGACCTAATGGGTGAAAGGAACCCCTAGTGAAATCCCACATATGTGCTGATGAATTGCACAGAGAAATATTTCAATTTTGGGGATGGAACTAAGGGAAACTTGTTGCATTCTTAGAGAGTGTTTGGTCGACTGTTTCTTCTTCTTTTTCCTTGGTTTGATCAATTTTTGGTAGAATGAATTAGTTAGGGTAAGTTCTAATTAAGTTACTAGGCTAAAACTGACCAAAACGGTGTAGTTTAGGGTTAAACGACGTAGTTTAAGTGTCCCATGCATAGGGAAATGACCAAAATAACCCTGACTTAAAATCTGACGTGGCCACTTATGGCCCCTGACCGACCGACCATTGACTAACCGACGGTCCATTCTGATCAACCATCATTTGTCTTTAGAGGAGGGGTGATGATGATCTCGATCCACGAACCAAGACCACGGCTTGTGGTCTGACCTACAGTCCGTAGGTCCGTCTGTAGGTCCGTCCGTGGGTCGATCCTTAGCTGAACTTTCTAGAGTTTCTGGGGAGGGGATGCAGGTGGCAAACCACGAACCCCACCTACGGTCCATGGGTCAACCTACGGTCCGTAGGTGTCCCCGTTGGTGGCACCTGCAACTTCTAAAATTTCTACATTTTTGGTGTTTTGGAATACGAGGTGTTACACCATGTAATTCCCATGATTTTCCAAGTTATTATCATATGCTGTGGGTTTTGGATTATTAAATGAGAAGTTTATGAAATCAAGCATGTTCTGATGAAATTTATGTAAATGTTTTAAGAATTGTTTAAGAGTGAAGTATCAATGATGTTGTTATTGTTGAGTTGTGAAAGATTTTCTCACATAATAAGGGTTCTTAGAGTTGAAAGATCTTCTCACCTAAAATGAACTAATGTTAAGGACCTATTTTAATGTTGAGGCAAGAGGCAAGATTACCCATGCTCTCTAATTAAAAGAGAAGAGGTGATTACCCATGTCATATGATGTAAGGACAAGAGGCAATTACCCACGTTCCTTTAAGAGCTAAGATGAATATGAATAAGTACTATTATGTTGAAGTTAAGCTTAGTACCGAGTGGACAAGTGGCGATTACCCGTGTGCCGTAAACTATTTGTCTAGATAGACATTAGATAGAGGATCCACATAAGCTAGAAGTTCATGGTCCTTACCTTTGAGAGTAGGACAACTCTTTTCGGTCTGGGAGACACCATATTCCATGATGATACCTCTCATGGTTTTATATGTCGATTAAGGTTACTCTCCACAAGCAAGCTGTGATGTACTAAGGTTACTTCAAGGAAGTATCTCATACATGTTTAAGATGATGATTACATGTATTGACCATGTTTTATGACTCATGTTCTCTAACTCCTTATCTCATGTTTTAGCTTGGTTATTGCGTTTCATGAAAGTATCTCTTTTAAGCATGTCTTCATATGTTTTGTGCATTGGCTATCATACTTGGTAAATATTTTGTACTAACACATAATCTTGACTACATTTCCCCAAATGTAGGGTCTGACAGTTAGGGTGCCAGTTTTGTGGCTAGAGTTCGTAGAGGAGATTTCGAGCTTTGGTGAGTCCTCATGCTTTGAGGACCGGACATTTCTTATTTTCAGTCTTTCCCTAATTCCAGTTTTGGAACATGATATACGGGCTTCGCAAGATTCATTCTTATGTACTAGATAGCTTGAGACGATGTTTAGATTTCCACTATGTTTTGTAAGAACTTTGATATATTGAACTATATTTCAATATATTTTATTATATTATCTTGTATGATTAAAGCTAAGTGGCTTGTATGGGACCTCTCGGGGTCTTATACGCCATGCTACGCTTAGGGTCTACCTTGGGTTATGAAAAACTTGGTAATCAGAGCACAAGGTTTAGAAAGGTCCTAAGAAGTCTCATCATCCACGTCGAGTAGAGTCTTGTTCATGAGTTTCAACTGCGCCACACTTATGAATGAGAGGCTAAAAGATGTTTAGGAAACTCCACTTCTTTGATTACTCTAAAGTCGTGCGATATAGTTTAACTTTATACGGTCTCTCTCCTAATCCTTATTTGATGCTCTATAGGATATGGCTACTCTAAGAGCTTATGCTAGAAGGAATGTGAGGTAGAATGCGGAACAAGAAGATCTTCCTCAAATTGCGGTCAATCCTTTGGCTGAGGAAGTGACTAATGCAGAGTTTAGGGCTGATTTACAAGTGTTGGACCAAGCCATCACGACCCAAGCCAATAGGGAGGTTGCACTTCCCATGTACCCAAATATGGGTACGATGATATTTAGAGTGAGGGACTTTGCTCAAATGAATCCCTTGGAGTTTCATGGTTCTAAGTTCGAGGAAGGTCCTCAAGAGTTCATTCATGATGTTTACAAGGTATTGATGATTATGGGAGTGACGCCGGTGGAAAAGGCAAAGTTGGCCGCTTATCAATTTAAGGGTGTTGCTCAAATTTGTTTCAACCAATGGAAAGAGAGGATACCAGAAGATGCGGGCCCTCTCGATTGGGAAAAGTTTAAGGTTGTTTTCCTTGATAGGTTCTTTACCCTTGAGATTAGGAACACAAAGGTTCTTGAGTTCATCAACCTTCTTCAAAGAAGTATGAGTGTGAAAGAATATGCTTTGAAGTTTACACAATTCTGTAGATATGCTCCTACTATGATTGCTTACCCTAGGGCAAAGATGAGCAAGTTCATTTTGGGTGTGTCCAAAATGCTGGTTAAGGAATGTCCTACTACCTTGCTTGTTAATGACATGGATATTTCCTATCTCATGGTTCATGCTCAATAGGTTGAAGAGGAGAAACTTAAGAAAAGGTCTACAGAAACAAAGAGGGCTAAGACTAGTGATGGTAACTTTTCTCATGCAAGGTCCGATGGACATGGTCGTTCTAAGTTTTGACAAAGGTTTTCCGGCCAAGGTTTCTACAATTTTCCTTCTAAATTCAACAAATATAGGGTTTCTAACCCTAAGTCTCAAGGAGGAAATGGTAGTGGGTCTTTATTGCCTACTTGTGCTAAGTGTGGAAGGAAGCATGAGGGCAAGCGCCTAGAGGGTTCCAATGCTTGTTTTGGTTGTGGTAATACGGACCACAAATTAACAGATTGTCCTTCAGTTTCTAAGAATGAAGGAGATCATCGCCGAACCGCTCAACCTAATCCTTCATCCGGTCAAAGTGGTTCGGGTCCAAATACTCCCAAGCAAAACCAATTTTACGCACTTTAGACTCATCATGACAAAGTAGGTTCTCCCGATGTGGTTACCGTTATGTTGAAAATCTTTCAACTTGATATTTATGCTTTAATTTATCCCCGTGCTACCTTATCTTTTGTGATGCCATATGTGCTATGAGGTTTGATATTCTTTCGGATGTGTTCATAGATCATTTTTTTGTCTCTACTCCTATTGGTGATTCTATTGTGGCTAAGAGGGACTATAGAAAGTGTCTCATTTCCTTGTCCCGTAGAGTTACTCTTGTTGATTTGGTGCAGCTTGATATGCTAGATTTTGATGTTATCATTGGTATGGACTTGTTGCACTCATGTTATGCTTCTATTGATTGTAGAACTCGTGTAGTCAAGTTTCAATTCCCGAATGAGCCTGTCCTAGAGTGGAAAGGGGGAAATTCTACGCATAAGGGTCAGTTTGTCTCTTCTTAAGGCTAGAAACATGATTACTAAGGGTTGCATTTACTATCTAGTTAGGGTGAGGGATGCAGATTCCAAAGCCCCTACTCTTGAGTCGGTCCCCATTGTGAAAGAATTTCCAAAAGTGTTTGAAGATGATTTACCCGTTATTCCTCCCGAAAGAGAAATAGACTTCGGTATTGACCTTCTCCTAGATACACAACCTATCTTTATTCCTCCTTACCAAAGGGCTCCGACAAAACTAAAGGAATTGAAGGAGCAATTGAAAGATTTGTTGGATAAGGGTTTCATCCGACCGAGTATCTCTCTATGGGGTGTTCCAGCCTTGTTTGTTAGAAAGAAGGAGTGTTCTCTCCATATGTGTATAGATTATCAGCAGTTGAACAAGGTTACGGTTAAGAATAAGTATCCTCTCCCAAGGATAGATGATTTGTTTGATCAACTTGAAGGAGCGAGTTATGTTTCCAAGATTAACCTCCGGTCAAGTTATCACTAATTGAGGGTGAAGGATGAAGACATTCCAAAAATGCCTTCCAGGACCCGATATGGTCATTATGAGTTCTTAGTGATGTCTTTTGGTTTGACTAATTCTCAAGTAGATTTTATGGATTTGATGAATATGGTGTTTAGACAATACCTTGACATGTTTGTGATTGTGTTCATTGTTGATATATTCAAGAAGTGAGGACGATCATATAAACCATTTGAGGATTGTGTCGCAAATTCTCAAGAACTAGAAACTCTTTGCAATGTTTAGCAAATGTGAATTGTGGCTAAGGTCCGTAGCTTTTCTTGGTCATATTGTTTCAAGTAAGGGTATTGAGGTAGATCCTAAGAAGACAGATGCAGTTAAGAGTTGTCTTAGACCTCTAATACCCTTCGAACATTAGAAGTGTCTAGGGTTTGGATGGTTACTAAAGAAGGTTTGTTGAGGGTTTTTCATCAATTGCCTCTCCCTTGACTGCATTCACTCAAAAGAAGGCTAAGTTCATATGGTCTGAAGCATGTGAAAAAAGTTTTCAGGAATTGAAAGATACTTACTTCCGCTTCGGTGTTGACTTTACCCAAAGGGACTAATGGTTTTGTTGTTTATTGTGATACCTCCAGAATCGGGCTAGGATGTGTACTTACGCAAAATGGGAAGGTTATTGCCTATGCTTCAGGGCAACTTAAGGTTCATGAAAAGAATTATCCTACCCATGAACTTAAAGTAGCAGCAGTTGTTTTTGTGATGGATGTGGAAGCCAAGCAAGGCCTTGATCCAACGTTGGTTGAATTAAAGAAAGTGGTGCTTAAAAGTACATATAGGCTTTCTCCCAAGTGGAAGATGGGGTACTTAGATAGAAAGGTTGTCTATGTGTTCCTAATGTTAATGATTTGAGGGAGCAGATCTTGTGAGAAGCCCATAGTTCTCGATATTCCATTCACTCGAGAGCCACCAAGGTGTACCGTGATTTGCAGAAGGTTTATTGGTGGAATGGGATGAAGAAGGATATTGCGGAATTTGTGGCTCAGTGTCCTAATTGTCAACAAGTGAAAGTTGAGCATCATAAATTGGGAGGTTTATCCCAAGACATTATCATTCCTACTTGGAAGTGGAAAGATTTGAATATGGACTTTGTTGTTGGTTTACCTCGCACCCGGCGACAACATGACTCCATTTGGGTTATTGTAGATCAGATGATGAAATTGGCTCATTTCATTCCCGTCAAGGATTCTTATTTGGCGGAGAATTATGATAAGTTGTACGTGAGAGAAATGGTGAAGTTTCATGGAGTGCCTTTATGCATTATCTCTGATCCTGGTAATCAATTCACTTCTCAGTTTTGGAAATCCTTCCAAAAGGGTCTTGGTACTCATGCTAAGTTTAATACGACCTTTCATCCAAAAACCGATTGGCAAGCGGAGCGTACTATCCAATCTTTGGAAGATATGTTGAGAGCCTATGTGATTGATTTCAAGGGTAATTGGGAAGATCATTTGCCTTTGATTGAGTTTGCATATAACAATAGTTATCATTCAAGTATTTGTTTCGCTCCATTTGAGGCCTTGTATGGTACGAGGTGTATATCTCCTATAGGTTGGTTTGAGGTCGGTGAAGTTTCCCTAATAGGGCTCGAGTTGTTACATGAGGTTGTGGAGAAAGTCCGGCTTATTAGAGAAAGGTTTAAGACGGCACAAAGTCGGCAAAAGTCCTATGCCATTGTTAGAAGAAGAGATCTTGAGTTTAGTGTGAACGATTGGGTTTACTTGAAAATTTAACCCATGAAGGGTGTAATTAGGTTTGGTAAGAAAGGGAAGCTTAGTCGCTGGTATGTAGGCCCATATAAGATTTTGAAGTGTATCGATAAGGTTTCTTATTAGCTTGATTGCCTAATGAATTATCATTGGTGCATTCATTTTTCCATGTCTCCATGTTGAAGAAATGTGTTGGTGATCCGAAAACCATAGTTCCCATAGAAAATTTGAATTTAAGAAGAGTCTTTCTTATGAGGAAGTTCCGATTGAGATTTTAGACCGGCAAGTCAAGAAGTTGAGAAATAAAAGTGTTGTGGAGGAATCCGTCAGTTGTGGTGCTACTTGGGAGTCAGTTGTGGTGCTACTTGGGAGGTCGAGGCCGACATGATGTCCCGTTATCCTCATCTCTTTCCTTCTACCTCTACTCTAGCTTGAGGTATTGAGTTCCTCATGGTTTACTCTTTGGTGTCATGTGTCATAGATATTCCCATGATTTCCTCATTTATGCATGTTCATGAAAAAGCTTAAGTTTTGAGAAAATGAGTCAACTTGATTGATTGCTACATGTTTATGTGCAGTTGAGTATTAATTGCATATAGACTTCATGATATGATTTTTTGAACATGCTTTAGCATGTAGTTGATGTTTCCTTCTCGAATATATGCATTTATGTGATTGCATGCATATTGGGCTGCTAGATTTGAGTTCCTATCTTTCATGTGATTCTAGAACCCTATTCGAGGACGAATGCTCCAAAGAGAGAAATAATGTAACAACTCGGAATCAAAAAGTCTAGATAAGGGGGGAAATGGGAGGTCACTAGCCCATAACTGAGCCATGGCCCCTATCATGGAGACCTTCACGGGCCGTGAAGGGCACCACATCTCATGGTGGTGCTCGTGGAATTCCAGTGCTTGGACAATAGGGGTTACCCTCCCACGAGACCTTAGATTGCTCGTAGTGAGCCTCATGCCCCATGGTGGTGACCTTTGAAGGGAAGTAGAACCTACCCCAAGGCCAGCCCCTTCTCACTGACCTCCAAACGGGTCGTGAAGGGGTAGATGACACTTGAAGGTGGTCATGAGGAGGGTGAATCCATTTGGAGGTTTTCCCAAGCCACTGGTCCAGGGTCACGACTGCCCAGACAACTCGGGGACCCTGAGATAGCTCGTGAGGGCCTCCATTTGGGGGTTCACCTCAACTCTAATTCAGGGGAAGTTGGGTCTTTTCCTGATCATTTTATCTTGATAATGTCATTTTTCCCTTACCTAGAACCCCTATATAAGTGATTTTTAATACCAAAATCAACCCATTCAAGTCATTCTCTCAAATTTACAAAAGAAGAACAAGTCTTCTGCTCAAAATATTTCTCTCTCTAGAAAGCTTGAAGAAGAAGGGTTCAACCTAGGGTTCCAAGTCAAGTCTCCAATTTCTCCATTGAAGTTAATCAATTGGCATTGTGGTATGATATTTTTCATCCATGGAGCCCTTTCATCCATGGATTTTCTAAGTTCTCCAATTTATAAAGATAGAATTCTCCAATTGAGTTAGGGGTTTCTTCTATGTCATGGGTTCTTTTAATTATTTATTTAATTGGTTGATCTATGATCTTTTATTGTAACGACCCTAAAAATGAATAAGTAAAACTAGAGCCTAACGTGTATGTGTTTGAGTTTGTCGTGAGTTTTGAAGTGGTTTAAGGTTGTCCCGAACCATGGTTGAGGTGTTAGGGTTTAGACGTCAAGGTATGACTCCCCTTGGACCATCCTAAGGGTCCTCCTCTAAACCACAAGACCCCAAGGAAACCATGAGGCTGCCCAAAATAGGGTGACTTACGGAAGGGGTCCACGCCCCGTAGGTCCATCCACTCACCATGGATGGCCTCCGTAGGTCAGGGCCCCAAATGACCAACCACAGCCCCAATTGACGGAGGGAAAGTACGGTGCGTGGATGGGGGGTCCGTAGATCACACTGTTTTGCTATCAAGTCGCGGCCAAGTGTAGGGGTCTTTTGGTAATTGGTTAATTAATTGTTTTAAGTATATGGACGGTTATTTTAAGTATATTAAGATATTTTAAGAGTATTAAAACATTAAAACCCTATTTTAGATTTCATTCTTCAATTTCCCAAAATCAAACCCCTCCCTCTCAAAATATCTTCTCTCTAGAACTCCATTGAAGACCAAGAGAAGAAGAAGACTTAGGGCTTGCAGAGGAAGGCTAGTTGAGGGAATTTTCGTGGATTTCAAGTAAAAGGTATGGTTATCCTTCATCTAGGGTTAGCTTTCAACCTAGAGTCAATTTCAAAATAGATTTCAAAGTTTCAAGTTTCTCAAAAACCTTAGGTTTTACTCAATCTCATGGGTTCTTTCATCAAACATTTTCAAATGGTTTCTAATGATAAATTATGATTGTATTAATGTTTAATTGATAATTTATGATGAAAATACTCTATGAACCCATGATTTCTCTCAATTCCTAAATTGTGCCTTTATGAAGTGGGTTGTTGATGATGAATGCATGTGAATCAAATTTGCCTAAATTACTTGAGATGATTGAAGTATATCATTACCCATGCCCTAATTGTAGTGAATTGTTGGTGTGTTGATTATTTGGAAGTATGACCCTTGAAGGGTAAGTCATGATCAATTACTTGTTCAATTAGAATTGTGAATTAGATGTTGATCCACTTGAAAGGTGGAGGTGTTTGTTTACTATGTATATTGTGGTATTGAATTGATGGATATATTCCTTGTACCCTACATGTGGAGGTAAATGCATAATTGTGATATGATGCATGTGTGTGATTTAAATGAATGAATAATGATCATGTCTAGAAGATAATTTTGTTAGGATTGAATGTTATCTCTCTATTTACACTTGTGAATGAAGAATGAATGAAGTTCAATGATAATGTTGATGATGAAGTACTTGTTCAGAGGCTATTCTCAATTGTACTCTAATGAATGATAATGATGTGTTGATTGAAAGGATATTCTTGATCTTGCACTAATGAACGATAATGGGATTCTTAGATGAAAGGCTATTCTCATCTTTGAATCTATGAGCTATCCAATGAATGAATGTTGGGTTGAGATGGATGCCCTCACGTGAGTTGGGGTGGGGTGTCTAGTAACAATCTCTTATCCCTTGATGTAATGAATGTTAAAATACTCTATGGGAATGTAGGCTGAGTACCGAGAGATATTGAATGAGATGGAAGCCCTCACGTGAGTTGAGGCGGGTTTCTAGTAGCAATCTCTTGAGATGGATTCCCTCACATGAGTTGAGGCGGGGTATCTAGTAGCAATCTCCTTGTCCCTTAACTATGTGCCCACATAGGATAGCTAGTGGTTCCACTTAAGCTAAATATCAGTCTTCCTTAGGCAAGTTGACCACCTTCAACGGTGTGGGGTTACATGACACTAGATTCCATGATCTAGCTCTCATGGTCTATGTCGGTTAAACGCTTATTCCCATCATGTGAGATGTGCATTATAGTTTCTTGAGAAGTTCTATGAAGTGTCGGTAGTACTATGGGATGTTATCCACACATGGCACGAGTATGCTTCAAGAGGGCTATAGTGAGTTCTCTAAGTCTTAATGACTATTGTATGAAAGTCCTCTAAATGAAGCTATTAAAGAATGTTGATTTGAATGTCTAATGTAATGATGCATGCTATACTTGGATTGTATTATGAGTTATTTCCTTGTTATGGCTTATAGTATTTGAATGTGCCTTGCCTATGGTGACTTCAAAGGAGTACTTAGTGTGAGTAGTAGTATGGGATGCTACTTGCACATTGCACAAGTATGACTTAGGGGTTGTCTTATGTGATGGTCCTTATGTGATGAAACAACTTGTTAAAAGTTAAGGTCTCTTGTGGATGAGTATTATTGAAAATGGAAAGGTTGAATGGTAAGTTCACTTTTGGTGACCTTAATGTGGTACCTTG
>JAJOOS010005107.1:0-22661 GCA_029582725.1 Solanum chiquidenum | reverse complement strand
AAAGCAACCAACTTGAAGATCACTTGTCAGAAACAGACATTGACTGGGATTGTTCCTGAGGTATTGAAGAACTCGCGGTGCAGCCGAAAAATGAGATGTCCTGGGATCCTGTATATACTATATACTAAGTGAGATGTTGCACTGCATAGCAAATATTAGGTTGACTATGAGTGAGGTAATTCGATTTGCCAATAAGTCTTCTGTAACAAGTAGGATCTATCAAATTATCCCCATAATGAGCTTGTAATTTTGTTGTAGGATCAAGAGGTGAAGAAACAAGTGGCAGATGGGAGCAAATCAAGGAGCTCCAAAGTGTACTTCTGCCTAGTAATAATGAGACCATGAGGCTCCCTTAAAATCTCAATTCCCAAAAAAATAATGTAAGTCTCCAAGATCCTTGATTTTAATTCAGTATCAAGGAATGTTTTGAGTTGAGTGAATTCAGCTGAGTTGTTGCCTGTCAAAATAATGTCATCCACATAAACAACAGCTTAAGAAATTGAATCACCATCCTTTAAAAAAATAAGGAGTAATCATTTAAAGAGGAAATAAATCCCTTGAAATTGAGAGCAGAAGTAAGCTTAGAATTCCATTGGCGTGAATCATGGCTTGAATCATAGAGAGACTTCCCAAGCTTTCAAATATGATTAGGACTACAAGAAGACATTCCAGGGGAAACCTCATATATACCTCTTCTTCTTTTAATTTACCAAGTAAAAATGCATTATTAACATCCAATCGTGATGAAGGTCAACCTCTTTTGACTGCTATAGATAAAATGCATCTTATGGTGGTCATCTTCACAATAAGAGGGGGGAGGGGGGAGCTTTCATTGAGATCCACACGTTCTCTTTGGATATCACCCTTAACAACAAGTCTTGCCTTTAATCTTTCAAGACTCTCATCAGACCTTTTACTTTGAACATCCACTTACAACGGGAGTGTTATTTTCCCTTGAGGTAGTTGAACTACTTCCAAGTCTTGTTAAGGATTCAAGTTCACATGCCATTGCCTGCTGCCACCCAGGGTGCATAGCAACTTGTGCATAAGTAGATGGTTCAGCCATAGTAAAAGAAAAATTAAGAACTTTTTGATTTACTGAAGAAAGTGTTGAAAAAGGGTACGCAGGAGGAGTGATAAAAGATGTAATACAAGATTAAGATTAGTAAGAAAAACTACATTGCACATATAGTCAGATAAATAAGTAGGCTGTTTGTGCTCTCTACTGAATGGTAGAAATAGGAGATGAATTTTTGTGAATAAATTCAGAGGATGAGCTAATGAGCTCCTTAATTCTATTGCCTAGTCTATAACAAATTAACCAACTCTAGTGGACCCTTTATTATCTATTCCTAGCTGTCCTTTATTCTTATCATACGACTGAGATTTGCTCCAACTCAAATTGCACAAATTTGCTGAGATGAGTGCATGTGTTCTCTTGTATTTAGCCTTTTTTTTTCCATCTGAAGCAATATATAGGTCATACCTCTAGAGTTCACAGTTTACTGGAAATTTCTGTTCTTATTCTTCCAGATGAAACTTAGTCATTTGGTTATATTAGTTATTTAGTCTTTTTTTTTTCATCTGAAGCAATATATAGGTCATACCTCTAGAGTCCGTTGACAAATATGCCTACTTTTTCTGGTCAGTTAATGGATCTGTGGATAGACTTACTTTTTCTAGGGAGATTTGAACATTGCTTCTTCAGGTCATTGTTTATACACCTGCAAGAATTGCAACTCAACTAGGCTCTGAAAAGGTTGGAAAGTGGAAAACAAATTTCTTGTCTACACAGAAGTACCCACCACTTTTTACCTTTTCATGATAAAACATTTATATTTAATTCTCTGAGAACACTTTGGATATTTAACTATTATCAATGCGACAAATCCTTGGAACTTGTATTTCTCTATGCGAGGACTTTTTCCCTAAGGTTTGTATAGCTCATAAGAATTTTTCAGCATGCCCAGCATCTCAGGTCTCTAAAACAGAGCAATTTCAAAAACTGCCTCTGTTTTGGTTTGATATTTGAAAAACCCAACCAACCCGGCCATGTACACCTCTCGTGACTCCGGTTCTGAAAAGTAATTTTGACCCTGAAATATTAGTTTGGCCCAAAACAGAGAATGGTCCCAAATGAAGCCCAAAAGCAGGAGCTGGAACCTTCTTGTCCATTTCAACTGTTTCCCGCTCATTCATAGCGTAATTTCACACGATTTCGTTCTGCAATGGCGAGTTTTCTCCGGCGTCCATTCACAGTCTATCCGATCTTCACAGGTTTCTCTGACGAGGTTTTCTTCTTCGTCGAAATCAAACCCGGTCAAGTAGGCACAGTCTAGAATTCGCCAGGAACATCGTCGTCGCAGAGTACGTACTTCATCAACCTTATTCTACTGTGAATCGTCATTGTTCCCTTTTAATTCGTGCTAAATTCCTCTACAATACTCTTAATTATTTGTCTGCTGTTCGAATTTCAAGTTCAATATTTGGAAATACTTAGGTCGTTTTATGATGTTGATTCTAAATTAAACTAACACACTGAGTATTTTATGTTTCATTGTGAAGAAAAATTGTGAATTTTGCTTTCATGAGCAGATTATGAGCTAATACCTAATCAAATTAACCACTAATGATACTCTTTATAATTTTATGTAGTTTTTAAATATGTTATTTTTAAAAAAATAAATAAATAATTGATGTAGGAATGTAAAAAAAAAAGAAGGAAGAAATCAGCAGTATTTTGGTCTTTGCTAGAATTTAAACTGAGACTTCATGTTGCTGGTGGGAGATGGTAGGTATACTGTGGAAATAGTTGGAAGCTGGCTCGGGCACCACGGTTATAAAAATAATAATTAGGAGGACATAGTTTGGTTCTCCTACTTTAAACCTTGTTTATTCTTTTTGAGATAGAAAGAATATTATAGTGTGAGTAGTTAGTAACATCAACCTGCTCATAGATTTCACATTTCATTTATTAAGGATAAATCATAGGCACATTATGCTCTACGTGCCAATTTTCTCAAATTTGTGTCTCAATCAATGGTGAACAATAAAGACTCAACAATAGTTGTATATACAGTTTATTTGCCTCAAGTTATACCCCTGCCATCAAGTAGAGAACTTTATAGACTAGTAATGTAGTTATAGTTTTCTTTATTCACTACTAATTCACATTAGTTAATGAGAAGATATAATAAATTTTAAGGTATTTACAATGTTGAATCACATACCCGAAGCGTAGTGGATGAAGACATTAGGAAGTTACTTAGCACACTTTTTGGTCCTGCTAACTCATAATATTTCCATCTCAAATTACTGATAAAAAATATTTCCATCTCAATTCGTTTGACTCACATTGTATGTCTCTCTTAAGGTGCACGTAAAGTGTGTAAGAACAAGTTTTGAGTACTATTGGTGTACATGAATTTGGTAACTTTTTGTTCTGCATTATGTAACTTAGATTGATTGACAAACTGCATATACGCTCGTCTGTAAGCCAATAAAGGGAACGTTGTTAACTTGAAATAAAGTAGGCGTCGATATAGAATTTTTGCATATATTTATATCAACTTAGTTCCATTTGAAACTTTTTATAGTTCTTGTCAAAGCAATTAACTCCATTACTTTATATAGTTCTTGTCAAGAAGATCTCCAGAAACACATTTGAGAACAAATTCAAGTATTTCCTCTTTGTTCTATAGTTCTTCCTTCTTTTTTCTAACGAAATAGGGAGAGATTGGGATGCTTAGTTGTCAGTGGTTTTTGTACGTTTTCTAATTTTGAGTGTTAACCATGGAAACACTGCAATTCATTACTGCTTACTATCTATTCCTAGTTGTCCTTTATTCACATCATACGGCTGAGATTTTCTCCAGCACAAATTACTTAAATTTGTTGTGATGGAGTATACGTGTTCACTTGTGGGAATAAAGGGTATTTGGTCTTTTAACACATGTATTTTTCCCCAATTTGAATTTCCATCGATGGGGTTGCTGTCGTTGTTTTCACTTTCCCCTTTCCTTTCTTGACTAAAGAAGCTGATACAGATACTGAGGAATAGAGCATACCATTCTCATCCTCACCCCCTCAAGTTGGATGGGCAAGGAGAGATCCCCAATTTGCCTAGAACGGTGTGGTGAGATGGCCCAGATAGGGCTTTGGGGAAGGGATCGGCGACCTGAGAAGAAGCCGGAACATAAGACAGAGAAATCAAGCGTGTGAGGAATTGTTTTCTGTACGAAGTGGCTATCGGAGTAAACCAGAATCGGGAGCTCTGGCGGAGATCCCATATCAGCAAGAAGACGATTGAGCCATGTCATATCAGCCACAACTCTTCTCATGGAGCGATACTCAGCTCCCGCTGAGGATAAGGAAATGGAGACCTGTTCTTTTTGGCTTCCAAGAAGCAGGTGAGCCTCCAAGAGTGATAAAAAATCAACTGACTGATCGACGCGAATCGACACATGATCCCCAGTCTGCATCGCAAAAGCAACCAATTTGACAGAAAGATCACTTGTCAGAAACAGACCTTGACTGGGATTGTTCCTGAGGTATTGAAGAACTCGCAGTGCAGCTGAAAAATGAGATGTCCAGGGATCCTGTATATACTGAGAGAGATGTTGCACTGCATAGCAAATATTTGGTCGACTATGAGTGAGGTAAATCAATTTGCCAAAAAGTCTTCTATAAAAGTAGGATCTATCAAATTATCTCCATAATGAGCTTGTAATTTTGTTGTAGGATCAAGAGGTGAAGAAACAAGTGGCAGATGGGAGCAATCACATTCAGAAAGGAGCTCCAAAGTGTACTTCTGCCGAGTAATAATGAGACCATGAGGCTCCCTTAAAATCTCAAGTCCCAAAATAATAATGTAAGTCTCCAAGATCCTTGACTTTAATTCAGTATCAAGGAATGTTTTGAGTTGAGTGAGTTCGGCTGAGTTGTTGCGTGTCAAAATAATGTCATCCACATAAACAACAGCTTAAGAAATTGAATCACCATCCTTTTAAAAAAATAAGGACTAATCATTTAAAGAGGAAATAAATCCCTTGAAATTGAGAGCAGAAGTAAGCTTAGAATTCCATTGGCGTGAATCATGGCTTGAATCATAGAGAGACTTCCCAAGCTTTCAAACATGATTAGGACTACGAGAAGACATTCCGGGGGAAACCTCATATAGACCTCTTCTTGTAATTTACCACGTAAAATTGCATTATTAACATCCAATCGTGATAAAGGCCAACCTCTTTTGACTGCTATAGATAAAATGCATCTTGTGGTGGTCATCTTCACAATTGGGGAGAAGCTTTCATTGAAATCCACACGTTCTCTTTGGATATCACCCCTAACAACAAGTCTTGCCTTTAATCTTTCAAGACTCTCATCATACCTTTGTTTTACTTTGAACACCCACTTACAAGGGGAATATTTTTTTCCCTTGAGGTAGTTGAACTACTTCCAAGTCTTGTTAAGCCTCCAAGGCTTCAAGTTCACATGCCATAGCCTGCTGCCACCCAGGGTGCATAGCAACTTGTGCATATGTAGATGGTTCAGCCATAGTAGAAACAAAATTAAGAACTTTTTGATTAACTGAAGAAAGTGTTGAAAAAGGGTACGCAGGAGGAGTGATAAAAGATGTAAAACAAGATTGAGTAAGATTAATAAGAAAAACTACATTGCACATACAGTCAGATAAATAAGTAGGCTGTTTGTGCTCTCTACTGAATGGTAGAAATAGGAGATGAATGTTTGTGAATAAATTCAGAGGATGAGCTAATGAGCTCCTAAATTCTATTGCCTAGTCTATAACAAATTAACCAACTCTAGTGGACCCTTTATTATCTATTCCTATCTGTCCTTTATTCTCATCATATGACTGAGATTTGCTCCAACTCAAATTGCACAAATTTGCTGCGATGAGTGCACGAGTCTCTTGTGGGGATAAAGGGTATTTGGTTTGTACACATGTATTTTTCCCCAATTTGAATTTCCCTCGATGATGTCCTCATCATCTTCACTTTCCCCTTCCCTTTCTCGACAAAAGAAGCAGATGCAGATACTGAGGAATTGAGCATACCATTCTCAACAGCTTACTGGAAATTACTGTTCTTATTCTTCCAGATGAAACTTAGGCATTTGGTTATATTAGAGCCTCTTTTTTTTTTTTTTCATCTGAAGCAATATATAGGTCATACCTCTAGAGTTCACAGTTTACTGGAAATTCTTGTTCTTATTCTTCCAGATGAAACTTAGGCATTTGGTTATATTAGTTATTTAGCCTTTTTTTTCATCTGAAGCAATATATAGGTCATACCTCTTGAGGTCATTGACAAATATGCCTACTTCTTTTTCTGGTCAGTCTGGTCAGTTAATGGATCTGTAGATAGACTAACTTTTTTCTGGGGATATTTGAACATTGATTCTTCAGGTCATTGTTTATTCACCTGCAAGAATTGCAACTCAACAAGGCTCTGGAAAAGTTGGAAAGTGGAAACAAATTTCTTGTCTACACAGAAGTACCCACCACTCATTACCTTTTCATGATAAAACATTTATATTTTACCCTCTGAGAACACTTTGGATATTTAAGTATTATCGATGCAACAAATCCTTGGAAGTTGTATTTCTCTATGCGAGAACTTTTTCCCTAAGTTTTGTACAGCTCGTAAGCATTTTTTTCAGCATGCCCAGCATCTCAGGTCTCTAAAACAGAGCAATTTCAAAAATTGCCTCTGTTTTGCTGATGTAGATATTTTGTTTCTGACACTATTTTTAATTAATAGAACTGTTGCCAAGTATCTGTTTGATCGCATCTTTTAGGTGGGAAAATCCATTGATCAGATGGACATCCACAGGATCATACACTGGTGAGACAGGGTTATCGTTTGATAGTGTAGACACAACAAATGCATTTGCTGAGAAACACGGTTGGGAGTACATTGTATGACTGTAAGTCCTTTTGAACGCTACACTGTCCAATTTTCTTGTTTCCTTTATAAATATATTGCATCAGAGATCTTATTGTGCTTTTAGACAATCTGTTGTTATTTCCCTGTAACAGACATGTGGGATTAGAAAAGGTTTTGGACTTGCATTGCATGCTTCCAAGATTGTGATGTAGAAAGAGTACCAGAATATGGATAGTACTTATCTTAAGAGTTTCTTCAAGAGTTCTTGAGGTATTTATTAGTTAAATTAGTGAAAGAGAAAACCGTGGTGAAAGATAACAAGTTGATCAGATTTCTAGAGAAGAAATCGAAAGAGAGCCAGCCCAGACTTATCTTCTGGAATGACTAATATCTTTAATGCTGAAGTACTGATTTCATAGAGTTTGGCTTCATTAGAAATTGAATGTCAAATTGATTTCGCTCTAATTGTTACTACATGATACACTAGCTTGACTATGTTCCTAGGATAATTTTGTTGGTTTTGTTTGGAGTCTGATATACAGAACTTCGTTTGACATTGACATTATAAGCAGGCATTGTCACTACATAATACACTAGCTCGACTATGTACCCCAAGGCCAATTTTGTTGGTTGTGTTTGCAGTCTAATGTACAGAGCTTTGTTTAACATTCACCTTATACACAGGCACACATCACCATAGAATCCCTTCTATCATTCAAGCTTCTAATATGGATGGATGAGCGCTTCTGGATTATCAACAGTGAGTTCTCTAATGGTCACTCAAGCTTCTAAGATATATGGTCTGGATGGTGAGTGGTTTATAATCAAAACCATTTCAACTCACTTCTAAGTAGTTTTCTAGCAATTGTTAATTTATAAGATATTTGTATGAATTTGTGTGATTTTATTGGAACAAAAAAATATAAATGACTTTATTAGGTAATTTCATTAAGTTGAGTGACCATGAGGAACTAACTCCAAAGAATTAGATAAATGACTTTACTCAACTCTACTAACCGACTATCCTTCAAAACATCTGACATTTTTTCCTTCCACAAGCTCCACTATAAGCGGGCGGGATGGTATACCTAATCTTCTCAAGAGGTTTACTAATACCCCAGAATTTTAACTGGTTAGTAGCTCTTAAGTGTGGGTGGCTTAACTATAGTTGCTTGGAGATCTTAACAAAGAGGACCAACCACTGGACATTGCAAAAAAAAAAAAAAGGGAGTGCTGCACACCACCTGACTATTACACATGAAGCACCTGCGGCATAAATTACACCCTCTTTTCTGTAGGTATCGTGTGTGAGATATGCGTCATGGGCCAGCAGCCACACAAAACAGTTAAAACAGTTCCAACAGCAACATAAAACAGTTTAACTTCGTACGGGGCTTTAGACTTCCAGATTTTTTTTTCATCCAATTGGGAAAAGCCATATACCCCCATCCCCATCCCCATCCCCATCTTATCCTCTTTCGACAGGAAAGAAAAGGCCTTTTCCCTATCTCGGGGCCCAAGTGCTGGAGGAAGGGGGGGTTTCATTTATTTGGAAGCAGTCCCCTCCACTACCATCTCTCCCCCCACCCACCACACACATAATATATCAATATATTTTTAAATTTATTTATCTTTTTTAGTTTGTTTCGAAACATTAAAGAATGTTTTTTTTTTTTGGATCAGTTTTTTAAATTTAACTTCCACATGATAGGTTTAAGATGATAAGATTAAAAAATATTTTGGTATATATGTCTTTAGTTTAAGATCATAGAAAAATAAAGTTTTTTTTATCAAAAATAAAAAAATAGCTTTGAATCTTAGATAGAAAAAAATAATAATTAAAAGTTAAGCCCTTTGATTTATTTTTGGCTTTAGGCCACTAATTAGCTTGAATCGTGGCGGAGTGTTTACATAAGTTCCCATTCTGCTGTCCCTTTTCCATGTAATGCGGTCGTGAGAGACCCCACCTCCAAATCTTTCCAGCGATATTGAGATACGCCACCTCCAAATCTTCCAAGAAAAGCACAATTCGAGTCTCCAAACTTCTTGTCAACTTATTCTCTGACAACGTCGTTACATTAACTTTTGAATATTTAAAGATGGATCAATCTATATACACCGTTAAATAAGTCAGATTTTAGGAAGTTGGTTACGTATAGTCATCTTTATTTGATTGTTCAAAAAAGGTTACACTGAAGAATCTTTTGACAATCAAGAAGTTTCATACACCATTATTGAATCCAAGACTCCCTTAAAAAAATAAAGCATTCTCAATCATACTTGTTCTTGAAGTGGAGTTTTATAGGTGTCTAGCTAATTGACCATTGATTGGATACATTAAATTTTATGTCTATCAACTCTATTTCTGGTTAGAGTCAAAATCATATGCAGACAACTTCACGCACCAAAGTAAGGGACGTCAACTCTATTTCTGGCTAGAGCCAAAATCATATGCAGACAACTTCAAAAATCAAATTCAACTTCAAATGGAAGTGTCCTACCAAAGTGCAAGGGAGATGAAAATGGATATGATTAAACTAGATATTTTGTGCCAACGCTACCTTCAAGAGATGCTAGAAACTTCAGCCAGATGGAGATCCTTTTATCAGGAATTCTAACACGTATTCAGCCAATAATATTCGTTTGCCATCCTCCAATAAGAAAAACATATTACACTAACTAGGCATTCGAAACTTTAGTATGTTGTCAGTTTTGTTTATTGATATATGCTAAACTAGTAAAATATGCACAGACGGAGAACAAAAAGAAAGAAACTAGACGCATACACTTGACAATTGACACATAGCTTTGTACTCTTAAGCTGGAAATAACTATTAAACATAATTGAAGTACACTAATTTTCCTACTTTCTATACGCTGCTACTATATTGCATAAGTTTTTAACCGGCATTTTACAACATTTGAACTGTATATACAATTGACAAAAAAACTGTTCAAATATTGGAAGCAGCTGATTCAGGAGCATCATCATCTGTGGTATGGAACCTCCACTCAAAGACATAATCTTTGGACTGGCAAGCTAACTTCACAGCATTGCAGAAAGCTTTGACTGAATTCTTTTTCCCTTGTGCAGCTCCCCATTCTATCTTCACCCAACAATTGAACCCATCAGATGACATTGGTACACTGCAAGATGAATCCAAGAACTCAAGTATCACTTCTCCACCAATTCTCTTGCATGCATTCCCAACCATGTAGTCCAGCCAGCAACATTCAGGTTGACCCACCATCTCTTTGTATGCTGCATTTGTGAGCCTTACTTTGTTATTCGAGTCCGATATTACAGCTGGCAAAGCCTCTGCTTCAACTTCTTCCTCCACCTCCTCTGGTTTCTTCATAAATTTTTTGTTTGTTCCACCACCCTCTGGAACCTCCTCCTCATTGATACACCCAATGGAAATACTTGACCCAACTGGGCGAACTGGCTGCGGGGTTATAACACCCGGGCCAGGGGTCTTAGGACCTTGCAATTGGGGCATGAAATCTAATTCTTCAGGGCCATCAGCTGCCAAATTCAAATCGATCCCTCTAATTTCCTCTCCAGAGTTTTTCTCCACTAGCATAGGAAGAGTAGTGGTAGTACAAGCCATAAGAGGGAGTGTTATGGAATTTGATGGAGTTGTAACAGAGGTACCCAAACCACATTTAAGAGGGAGAAGATTTGGGATTAAAGTGAACTGGGGAACCACATTTGGTCTATAAGAAGGAGAAGCAGCCATCACCTGATGATAAGTAGGAAATTGGCCAGCAGCAAAGTAATTAGCTCTGGCTCTTTTCATAGAAGGTGGACCAAGGGCAGTCCTTCCTCTCTTCCTAGTCCTTGTTGGCCTTGCTTGCAATTGAGGCCATACATTCCTCAAGAAAGGAGACTTTTGAATATTTGGGGGCAATCCAGTAGGATTATCCTCAGAAACAGGGCTAGTTGGAGCCTCAGGCTTTGGTGCTATTGGCCTGTATCTAGCCATGATCTCAGCTGTTTTTGAGGTTGAAGGGTAAGGATTCAAAGTCTGCATCATTTATTTATTTTGAATAAAAAAGAACCCTTTTCCTCTTAACAACAACCAAAAAAAAAAGAACCAAATTCAGAAAAACAGAGAGGAGAGTTGAGGGAAAATTAGTGGGGCTAGAGGTAAGAGGTATAAGAAGGGTGATATAAGCCAATGAGAAAAGGGCAAAACATGAAAGAAGAGAAAAGGTTGAAATGACACTTGGAAACATACGGTGGGTACGTGTTTGAGCTACTAAAAACAAAAAAAGGACATGTGGGATTACAAGAGAGTTTTGAACTTGCATGCATGCTTTACACTTATCACACCCTAAGCCTTACTCCCTTCGGTTATGAATGAAAAAGTAGTATCAGAAAAGAAAAGACACCTCCTTAAAATCTTCACTCATTACTAATTACCCATTTTACTTTTTTAAGGATGAATTTATGTACTATTAATAAAAAAAAGCATAACGAATGTGAAAAAAGAATAAGTTTTATTTTCTTGAGTTAATAAGTAGAGGTGAGGCAGTGGGCTGCTTACCAATCAGACGGTGGGCGCTCATCTCATTGCACCGAAGAGAAAGGGCCTTTTGTGGGACAACGCGTGTTGACGTGGATCTCATGCATGCCTACACCTATCAGAATTTTGTTCTTTTTGGTTCCCTCTCTGCCTCTAGGAAAAAAAAGAAAGAGATTCAATGTACTGAAATCTTTTTCCTTACCAAGACTTTTAATTAGTTTTAGTTTTAGAAGATTACATATATTTGTTAATAAGTAAATAAGATATTATGGAATTGTCGGATAGTAATCACCTTTCACTTCCAACTTGATTGTGAGTTTGAGCAACTTGATTGTGAGTTTGAGTAGGGGTAAAAAAAAGAAAAGAAAAGTAAATAAGGTAGAAAAAGTAGAGAGACTGATATATATATAAAATTAATTATTATTAAAAGAAATAGATTAAGCTCTCTATTTTTATGAAAAGAAAGAAGAAGATGTTTGTAGGTTATTTGAGTAAGTTACTTTAAAAGGTTGCTGGCAACGCAATTTATGAGTTGTGTGTAAACTATTTCACAAAGTTGTTTGTAAACTACATGAAAATTATGTGTGAACTTTTTTCAGGAAGTTGTTTAGCAAGTTAGAATCTTCTTCAGAAAGCTAGGGAAGTAAGTACGAAATAAATCTTCATAATCACATTATTCACTTTTTAAAATTGTTAACGATCTATATTCGTACACTTAATTTGATATGACAGGCTGATTAAATTAGTAATCACGTAAAAAAATAACCAATAAATTAAAAAATATATATGTAAAGAAAGTATGTGGTTTATAAGAAAAGCATCATTAAAACATGCCAATTGTCATGTTATTATTTTAAAAGAAAGTGTCCTTAAAAGATAGAGTAATATGTAAAGGTTAAGACTAAAGAATTATAAATAAAAAGGTATGCGTTAACTTGTTAATGAAATCGAGAAAACAAGAGTTAGGAATTGTGGTCATTAAATTATACCAGATGAAAAAAAGCCTCTGGTTCTGACTTCAGTCTTTTTAGTTTGTTTAAAAGATAAATATTTTAATTTTTTTTCTTTATTTTAATATTTTTTGTGGCATATTAAGGTATTTAAATTAAAACTATAAAATTTAAATTTGATGCGTAATAAAAAAGACAAATAAATTAAAATATGTGTTTGTTTCGAAATGTTTTTACCGTAGCTGAATAAAAGTTTGTTGTGATTGGAGGAGATTACCCCAGGATGTTACATGTGGCACCTCACGGGAAAAAGCTACTAAGTTCCTTTTTAATAATACTCACTTGATTACTTGTAAAGCGTGCCTTCGTAATATTCCTTTTGGTGCTATTATTTTACGATTTTGGTGTAAACGGTCATATAATACGCTTTTTTTTTTTGGAAATCGCAGGGCTCTTATCTTTTTAATTTCTTGATTATTGAACTTATAATGTTAAAATTGAGAGTAAGAAGTTTTTACCAGCCGAATAAGTTCCCCTTGTTTATACAACACTTTATCTATATTGATTGTTTTGATTTTTTTCACCTTTTGAGATTGATTTAAAATAATATTATTATTATAAATAATTAAGATTTTAGATGAACTGTTAGTATAATTTGAACTCTTATTTAAATTAGTGATGACAAAAGAAAATATATATTTTATTTGAACTTAATATTTCCTCATTCTACGTAGATAATACAATATATTTAGAATCAAAACGAAAAATAAAATGCATTTTTTTTTTGGAAGAATTAATAATATTCACTTTATCCTGTAATTCGAATCTAAAAGTTATCGATTAATAATGAAAATGCTTAATATAAGATTCCTTGTGAACCTTGATGTGGAGATAACTTTAGATCAAATTTATCGAGTTTAATTGGGAATTTTTTGGAGCACGTCTACATTTGTTATATACATACAAACATTTGTAATTAAAAAAATATATATTATTAACTGACTTAAAATATTTATAGATAAATTTCTTGAAAATAAGAATTTTCAATCTTATAAATTATCTGCTAATAAAAATAAATTACCTATTACTTTAAAAATATTTTCAGTAAGTTCGGATTTTCACGTATTATTGGTTGATCACAATTTTTGATATTTTTTTTATAAATAAATTTCTTAAAATTGAGAAAAATAATGTTTGTCCTTACTTCCAACATACCTTATCTTCACCCTACCCAGTAACCTCCGTCCCTACCACCCCTACCAACTTCACATAATATTTATCTATATTATATACAAATATTTTCAAGATGATATTTTTTATTTACATAAAATAAATAAATAAATAGGAAATTCACTTATTTTCGTGAAAACCATTTTTCTCAACACTCTTATGAATGATGATTATGATGATATATACGAAAATGCTTTCACTAAATTAAAGTAACGGGGCTTCTACTTAAGGAGCGGAGACGACCCAAAATGAGTTTTCTTTCTTTGTTATTACTATATATTAACCAGGAGTATTCCATTAATTTTAATTTGTTTGTGCTACTTTTCTTTTTCAGTTTAAAAAACATCTTTCTTTTTCTTTTAGCAACTCTTAACTTTCGATTTTTGTTAAGACTATAAGATTGAAGAGTATTTAGTATATTCTATGTGTTTTAGTTTAAAATTATAATATTCAAAAATCTTTTTTTATTTATTAAATTTTGTGTGAAGTAAAAATTTGTTATCCCAGGGGATAATGCATTGAATAAGGATCCTGGATTCCGTATATCAGGGATGAAATAATCCCATTTAACCTTTCCAGAGGATTTTAACATTAAAATTAGTCTTTAGTAAGAGTCACAGCACAAGATACTAAAGCACAGGGCTTTTTTCATACATGAGGAGGATGAGTTGTTTTGGTATCAGATACTGTTAAATTCATATCTTTCACTCTTTAAAACTAAGGCCAAAAATATCTGTAACGGCAATATACTCAATTAGTTTCATATCAGTATGTTTAATTATAACAATACAAATGTAACGTTCATTCTTTTGCTACAACGAAAAAAGTCAATATTGTCAACTTTCTCTAAACCCAATCTCTAAGTTTCAATCATGTCTAGTGGCAACAATGGAGCTAAAAAGGCTGAAGAATTACATCCTCATCCAGTTATGGAACAACTGAAGAATGTACAATACTGTGTTAATAGCCCACCACCTTGGGGTACGTGCAAATTTAAAACTTACGCGATTTAAGTTATATATAGTGACCAGTTATATAGTTTCCTCTTTCAATTATTGTTTATAAGGATTTGAACTAAGATTATGATTAATAATATGATAATGCAGGGGAAGCATTGTTATTGGGATTTCAGCATTACATATTGAGTCTTGGTAATATTGTCTTATTTCCAAGTATCATAGTACCTCAAATGGGTGGTGGCAATGTAAGAGTTTCTTTCTATTCTATCTCAGCTTTTTATTATTATTATTTAAATTACATAGGAGGTTGGGGAAGGGAAACGGGGAGGAGATTACTAGGTGGAGAATCGAATTCTCACCAACAAGGTGAAAGTTCAAGGAGCCAACCAACTGAGATACTAAGATCCCCTTTCTTTCATCATTATGAGATGACTAAGCTAGCATTTGTTCATAGATTTTGAAAATGAATCTTCAAATATCTATTTGACCATGAAATTTCAAGTTCCCAAAAACTGGCCCAGTATTTGGATGTTTGGCACTTTCACTCATATAACTTTAATTTTTTCCAAGTAAAATGCATGTCAAAACACTACTTCAAAAACTCAAATTTTCAAATTTTAAGTTTCAACTTCAAAATCTATAGTCAAACATATATAATTTCTTTTTCCCCCTTTTACCACTAGATAATTGATCCTGTATATTACTATCCTTTTATTGATTCAACTGATTTTCAGCCAGTTTTTGAATTGTAGGATGAGAAGGCAAAAATAGTACAGACATTGCTTTTTACTTCAGGAGTGAATACATTACTCCAATCCTTATTTGGGACCAGATTGCCATTGGTAATGGGAGGTTCATATGCATACTTGATACCAATTATCTCAATTATCCAGGCTAATAAGCTCTCAGTTCTTCAGGATCCTGAGCTGGTAATGTAACATTATTCTCTTCTTCTTTTTTGAGAGGGGTCCAAGGCTAGGGGTGTATCCAAGATTTAAACTTGATGGATTCAATCTTTAAGTTTTTGTCATTTAAAAGTGTCGGAGCTAAAGGGGCGGAAAGGGGTTCATCCGAATTCCCTTAACTGAAAAATTACACTATAGATGATGAACTCCTTGGTGAAAATCCCGGCTCCGTCATTCTATCACTGAATCATTGCACTTCTGAAATTATGAGTTCTGAGTTTAATATATGTTGCAACTTTTCGTCGTGTTTTGAAATGAGAGGGTTGAACTCAGTGAACCAAGCACCATTTGCCTATGGTTGCTTGTGTGGGACTGTGAGTTGGTTTGTGTTGGTGGGGGTGCAGGTTGTCAATTGAGTTGATGCTTCTTGAATTTGTTTTTCATGATTGAAATCCACAGAGGTTTATGCATACAATGAGGAGCATACAGGGGGCTCTTATTGTTACTTCTAGTTTCCAAATTCTACTGGGCTTTCTTGGCCTGTGGAGAAATGTTGTAAGGTGTGTGCTAATATGTTCTTCTTTTTTACCAGTCTTGACTCTTGATCATGTGGCGTCAAACTTTACATCATCTTCTTTTTTTGCTGCATAATTCTGTATTTCTTAATTTGATTCTATAATTTAGGTTACTTAGCCCTCTATCTGTGGCACCACTTGTTACCTTTACCGGACTAGGGCTCTACCATCTTGGCTTTCCATTGGTGAGAACTCCAATCCTAGATTTTCTCATAAATATGATTTTGATTTAAAATATGCTCTCTGTAAAGATGAGAATCTCAGATTGCTTAAACCAATAATAACAACCACGCCTCAGTCACAATCAAGTTGAGGTCAGACAAGCTCACAACTATCTTTTGTAACCTTTGTTTTGTAGATTGCAGAATGTATTGAAGTTGGGATACCACAATTAATTTTCATGGTTGTCATCACACAGGCAAGTAATGCCATTCACTTATTCATGAATTTAAGTTTGGATTGTACCTTGTTACTAATTCATGAGGTTGTTGAAGAGGATACTATTTTGTATTCTCTTTGCCATCACACTATCCTTTTTTGTGCATTGTGCTTAACTTTCTCCTAACTTAAAGATTTCTCATTTGACATGTCGCGGCAACAGTATTTCATATTGTTTATCCTATTCCTACTCACACTTGATTCCCTGAATGTAACAATGTTCTTGCAGTATCTACCAACATATCTCAAATTAAAGAGGCCCATATGTGACCGGTTTGCAATGCTCTTCTCTATAGCAATTGTATGGTTTTATGCAGCAATCTTGACCTGGAGTGGTGCATACAAGAATGAAAATGAAGCAAATTGTCGCACTGATAGCTCTGGACTCATTGCTGGATCTCCTTGGTGAGATTTCTCTTTTATGTGCACATCACCAAGTGGCAATTCCTATCTCTTTATCATGTCTCTCAGGAGTGTCTGTCTTATGCTGCAACTTGCGCTACTTTATGCAGGATCGACCTGCCATATCTATTCCTATGGGGGGTTCCAACTTTCAAATTTGGAGATGCTTTTACCATGATGATCGCTTCTTTTGTTGCTTCTGTGGAGGTCTGTTCTCTGAACCTCTAATTATCTGTTCACTGTTGATATATAACGCATAGTCTTTGTACTTAATGCTGTGAAAAAGAAACTGGCTGCTAGAAATAAGTTGTTAATTGTTTTGGTACACTGGTCTTTCATTTTTATAGTGAAAACTACTCTTGAATTTACTTTGAGTACTTATGTTGTGTAGTCAACTGGGGTATTTCATGCATCAGCAAGATATGGAAGTGCTACACCAGTGCCACCTTCTGTCATTAGCCGGGGTGTTGGCTGGCTGGTGAGATCAAATATTCTCTTCTATTCTCGTTGTATCAAGTTTTATTTACCTCATGAGTTTTAATTCGTCGCAGGGGATTGGGACTATGCTAAATGCCGTTTTTGGTGGTGTCACTGGTTGCGCTGCTACAGCGTAACAGTCTCCTATCTTTTTAATATGAATTCCCTCATACTATGACTTAGGCCATGAACAATCAATTAACTATGATTCACAGGGAAAACGCTGGTCTATTGGCAATGACAAGAGTTGGAAGCCGAAGAGTCGTGCAAACATCTGCTGGTTTTATGATTTTCTTCTCCATCTTAGGTATGCTAATCCTAATGTATATATTGATTCAAAGACAAGAATCCATTACTTGATGGAGAAGGACTGACTAATTTTGTAAAATTAGTCGCTTTTCGTCTGTATGCTAGCTACTGTGATGTATCGATTTAATTTGTGACATGCTTTATTGTTTGCTAGGAAAATTTGGAGCACTCTTTGCTTCAATACCTGCATCAATCATGGCTGCAATGTATTGTATCTTCTTTGGATACATGTGTATGTATCATTTTTTACTATTTTGTTAATGCAACTTTTTTTTCCAAATGACATTTAGTCCATTTTCCCGAGACCTCACTCGTGGGATTACATAGGGTATGTTGTTGTTGACATTTGATCCATTGGTTGAATTGCAGCATCAGCTGGTCTTGGATTTCTCCAATTCTGTAACCTTAACAGCTTTAGAACAAACTTCATATTGGGATTTTCTCTTTTTCTGGGATTTTCCTTACCACAATACTTCAGAGAGCATCACATGTATTCTGTATCTGGTCCTCTTCATACAAATTCAAGATGGGTAATCACAAATTTTCATCCACTAAACTCTGTTATTTTCAGAATTATCGTTACAAACTAACTCGTACTAATGTTGTTCTTATTGAACTGCAGTTCAATGACACAATGTCTGTCATCTTCATGTCACACGCCACGATAGCTGCTGCAGTTGCTGTATTTTTGGATAGGACTCTTCCATTTAGTAACGATGAAGCTCGAAAAGACAGTGGCTTGCATTGGTGGGACAAGTTTGTGGTATATACTAAAGATGTTAGAAGTGATGAGTTTTATAAATTACCATGCCAACTTAATAGGTTCTTCCCACCTTATTAGTCAAAAAAGAAATATCATCACTATTTTGTAAGGGGCTTGTTTCCTTCATAAATTCACTCGAGTTCGAGTTTTGTTCTTTTATTCCTTTAGAATAGCATATGTCATTCTGTTGACATCCTAGAAATCTTGCTATTATTGAATGTCAGGTGTATCTTCAACGGATCCTCAAATGTCATTGTACGAATTTTTTTTTCCTACCCTTCCTTAGGAGCTCCCACTTTTTTTACTCCTCGTTGACTCGAATTCATAGACTTATAATTGGAGGTGGGAGGCCCCCCTCTTGTCCATCCATGTCGAAGATGATCTTTGTATTACAACAAAAATTGTGCCTTATGCCAAAAACAACATAGCACAAAATAATGCTTCTTGAGTCACTTGTTTTGTTACTTGGCTAATGATTATCAAAGAGGATTTCAATGCCAAAAACAGAGAATAAAGCCGTGAAAAATGCTTAATTACAGGTGAATTTATTGATTGATTTTGATTGATGAAAGGAGATAACATTTTGGTCAATCAGTTATGGATTCTTCTCCTAGAAAGTCACTCAATTTATTTAATTACTTTTTTCAATTAAATTTGTTAACATGAAAATTTTGTTTTAAACCCAAAATTTTAAGAAATAAAAATATATTTCTTTCAGAGCCTTGCTGAAGTCTTCACCACCTTTAGCAATTGAAGCTACTTCATGTAATAACCATGAGTAATTACTTGCAGGAGCATTAAGCATGCCATAAAGTTATTAAAGCAATCGCTTGGAGTTTTGATATTTTTGATTTATTCTTTAAATTTCAAGCACTAAAACTAATCAATACTATTTTAATATTATTTTATCAACTTATCAAATTCAGCTCAACACTATTTCGATATCATTATTATATAAACTTTTCAAATTTTTGAGTAGATTTTATTATTCTAACTATATAGTTTATATTTTTCATTGAAATCATTATTCACATTCTTACTTCATAATGTCCGTGTATATCATATCTCTTTAGACCTTATTTGTAGGATTACACTAAGTAGGGTTGTTCATGGTTATGGTTAAAAAGCCAAATCGAACCAAACCGATTTAAAAAATCGATATTTGGTTTGGTTTGAAAACCGATACTATTTGGTTTGATTTTGGTTTTACTAAAAAACAACCACAAAATAACCAAATCGAACTGATAAATTAGATATATAATTTTTATAATTATTTATATATTATTCATAAATAAAATATAAATATTTTGTTAAAGTTTAATTAACTTAAGTCTTTAACTTTAGCATTTTCTTAAGCCCAACACTTAAACCCAAATATAACAATTCTAAGTCCAAGTCCATGCAAATCCATTTTAGTCATTACCACCCTACTTTACATAATAATTACACTTTCTCTTAGTTGAATCAATTTGTTTGTGTAATAAAAACTTTTGTATTGCTTAAATGAACCGATAGTACCTTTTTTGTGGATTGTTCATGTACTAGGTGTTCAAAAAAATTATTACTTTCAAATCGAATAAACAAAAAAAAAACTGAATCAAACCGAACCAAACCGATAATAACCAAATCGACGGTTATTTTTTTTTGTTTGATTTTGATTTTAGTCAATAACCGATTCAAATCAAACCACCAACACCCCTAACACTAAGTATGTTATAATTATTCAATTTATATATATTTACTTAAAGAAATAAAGTCAGTCGATGAAGTTTGACTTTAGGCCGCCCAAACTTATTGAGATTGCTTTGACATTAAGATATTTTTTTTATCAATTGGGAAAAACATCTAATACCGGTAACTTGTTGAGACTTGAGACGGCCCATATATTTGATTAAATTTGTTCATTGCGATTTGAACGCAGCAGCATATGGCGGGCAACAGCTCCGCCTCACTGAAGATCAACTCTTGTAGCCCTGCTTCTCCAATATGGTGGACTCTGAAAATGGTGGGTCTTCCTATATTTACAGAGGCTTCTTTTATTTAGTTACTACAAATGAATTCCTCAAACTAGTTGGATTGGGATATTACAACTTGATCTTAATAAACTTTTGAGTGAACAAGGAATTTTCAATAACTTTTGAATTTTGTTTTTGTATTGGGATATTTAACGTGTGGGCACACATAATTTAAAGCCTAAGATAAAAGAGATTGTCATGGTGGGGCCAGCTACTTGCTTTCCTTCCATGTTCTAGGTACCTACTTTGCCTTTTTCTGCTTGCCCTCATTATCTTGCTTATGGACAAAAACTAGGTCTATCAGAAATATCTTCTCTGTCTCTGAGTTAGGAATTGCACTTTGTAAGACTACACTGAGTATATTGTTGGACATGAACTAATCAAACTGTTGAAGAGTCACATCGGATGAAAAAGGGATGGGTGGTCTCCTTGTATGGCCTTGGACAATCCTTTCTCATGAGCTAGCTTTTGGTACTGATATTGGACAACATATGGAATTGTCCACGCACCAGGCAATGAATTGCATAGCAAGTCCTGAGAAGATCTTTCGAAAACTGCTGACTTTTTTTAGTTAGAACTGTGATTTAGTCTATAGAATCTTACGCGCTAAGAATTGAGTATGAAAAGAAGAACTTGATAGTTGATAACCTTAACTTTCATCGCCAATTGGAAATTTCCAACTCTTCTTCAAGGTTTAAATTTGTATTTTAACCGTGACGCGCCATTAAACTATAATACTACTCCTTTTGTGCAATAATCATATTGTCAAGTATACCAATTTATCCTTATTACAGTGAAAAACTAGCCTCAAAATCATCAGGATGGTTGATGCAGTTGTGTCCTATGCAGTTGAAAAACTGGGAACATTCCTCATAGAGGAAGTTTCCCTGCGCCAAAGTCTGAGAGAGAATGTTCTTTGGCTGAGAAATGAACTGTCTTTCATGAAAGCTTTCCTCAAAGATGCTGAAAAAAATCAAGAACAAGATAACCTGGTGCGGCAATGGGTATTTGAAATCACATCCGTTGCTAATGATGCTGTGTATATCTTAGAAGCATACAGTTTGGATGCAGCAAAAGATGGTGATCATGCTACTGGATTCGTTGATCGTCTTAAGGCTTATGCTTGCATCTGTCAAAAGGAGGCCAAATTACACAACATTGGAAAGGACATCCAGTCCCTCAAGGAAAGAGTCATGGATATCTCTCGAAAACGAGATACCTATGGTATTGCTCACATCAATAATAATGCTGGAGAAGGGCCAAGTAATAGGCCAAACTATCCGTCTTCCATGTTAACATTGAGGAGAGCAGTGTCCTATGCAGATGAAGATCAACTCTTTGTTGGATTTCAAGAGGTCTTTCAAAGACTGCTTGATGAACTTCTAAAAGAGGAGTCTCACAGAAAAGTCCTTTCAATTTATGGTATGGGTGGGTTGGGCAAGACCACTCTTGCAAGAAACCTATATAACTCCCCAAGTCTAATCACTACCTTTCACACTCGTGCTTGGATATGTGTCTCTCAACAGTATAGTGCTCCAGATCTCCTTCGGAGTATCATAAAATCTATCAAAGGTCACAGTGAAAAATTGCTCAAGGAGATGTCAGAGAGAGAGCTAGAAACTTACCTCTGTGATCTATTGAAAGAGCGCAAATACCTTGTGGTGGTTGATGATGTATGGCATCGAGAAGCTTGGGAGAGCCTGAAAAGATCCTTACCAGATAACAACAATGGCAGTAGAGTTATCGTTACAACACGAAAGGAGGAAGTGGCTGAAAGAGTCGATGACAAAGGTTTCTCCCATAAACTTCGTTTCCTAAATAATGAAGAAAGTTGGGACCTTTTGTGCAAGAAACTACGTCCAGAGAATAAGATGGTTGGTGCTGACTTGTTCTCCCCATCAATGGAAAGGCTAGCTAAGGAAATGGTGGACAAGTGCAGAGGATTACCACTTGCTATTGTGGTACTAGGTGGGATACTTTCCTACAGAAAAGGGGTGGACGAATGGCAAAAGGTGAAGACACACCTTTGGCAGCATATGAAGAATGACTCTGTTGAGATCACTCACATCCTATCATTGAGTTACAATGATTTGTCATTTGAGCTCAAGCAATGCTTTCTATACATTGGCATTTTCCAAGAAGATCATGTGATTGACACTGAAAAGTTGATGCATCTGTGGCTGGCAGAGGGATTCATACCA